>JAFBJT010008513.1:24789-54888 GCA_016785325.1 Chascanopsetta lugubris | reverse complement strand
CAGTGGTCCGAGTTAAGGCCGAGTGGTCTGAGTTAAGGTCGAGTGGGCCGAGTGGTCCGAGTTAAGGCCGAGTGGTCCGAGTTGGGGCCGAGTGGTCCGAGTTGGGGCCGAGTGGTCAGTGGTCCGAGTTAAGGCCGAGTGGTCTGAGTTAAGGCCAAGTGGTCTGAGTTAAGGCCAAGTGGTCTGAGTTAAGGCCAAGTGGTCTGAGTTAAGGCCGAGTGGTCGGAGTTTGGTCCGAGTTAAGGCCGAGTGGTCCGAGTTGGGGCCGAGTGGTCCGAGTTGGGGCCGAGTGGTCCGAGTTAAGGCCGAGTGGTCCGAGTTGGGGCCGAGTGGTCCGAGTTGGGGCCGAGTGGTCTGTATATTTACATTCATATTTACAGTAATATTTATATTTAGTTATATTTATATTTAGTTATATTTATGTTTATATGTATATTACATTTCATATTGGAACAGATTATTCATTGAAAGTTCTTCAGGAAGTAAACAAACATGGAGGCGGGGCTTTGTTTGCGTGGAGGCGGGGCTTTGTTTTCATGGAGCTGGTGTAGTCCCAGGGGTCACATGGTTTGGGATTCAGGCTTTGGAGCGGTGATGGTGTGATGACATCATCACCTGTGGCTGCAGGTCAGAGAGTTTGTTTATGGAGGATCTTCACTTCCTGTGGTCTGAGGCCAGCTCTCCTCCTGCGTCCGGTCTGAGCGCCGGGTCGGTACGAGGCCTCGTCTCCATAGAAACCAGCCTGACCCGGCAGGTTCCTCTCAGCCCGTCTTCATGCCGGTCACTATCAAACTCCTTCTCTGCCTTAATGCTCGAGTGAATCTTGAATCCCTGAAATGTCATTGAATGGTTAAAACTGTTTATAATAAAAAATGTGAAATGTGCTTTTTGTCATTTTTCATTTCTAGTGTAATTTATTGCTGACTCATTCACTGACACGTTGGGACTTGGTTGAACACACGTGTTTGACTCGGGTTAGAAACGACACTGGAGGGGCAGAATTCACGGTTGTGGGTCGTCGCTGGTGCCGAGGTTTTTTTGTTTTGGTTTTTTTGGAGAAGAAAAAAACTTTGAGGGGTAAAAACTCGGCGAGTGCATCGAAGCAGGTGGAGTCGCCGTGGTAACGTACAAAGAGTGGTTGATAGAAAACACCCTCTTTGGAGGTAAAATGTTCCAGAGGAATTTTTGCCCTCGAGCATCATGGGACTTTTTTTCTGACTGAACTGATTCAAGTTTGAAGACGACTGATTTTTCTGGATAATTCAGATTTTTGGGATTAATCGGAACTTTCCGTGTTTTTCCTCGATGGATCCAGACTGAAGATCGATCCCGGGGAACTTTTCATTTTTGGACTTTTTTCATTTTTGAAATCCAGAGACATGGGGTGGTGAATCACGAGGGCGGAGCCTAGTCTGGGTGTTTTCCTGAGTAGCTTGTGAATAATGAGTTGTTCTGAAATGTTGCTTTAACCCCTGTTGTTTTTCTAAACTTGTCGAGTTCTCTATCGCTCCAGGCCCCAGCTGCTGAGAAGCTTCCAGTTTTGTACTTAGTGGATTCCATAGTGAAGAATGTTGGAGGAGAGTACCTTGCTGTGTTTGCTAAAAACCTAATCACTTCATTTATATGTGTCTTTGAAAAGGTACAGTTCTCTTTGCTGCTGTTCTACATTTCTCACTGAAACCTTTCGCAGCTCACGTCACTTCCTGTGTGTCATGTTGCTTCTGCTCGCGTGTTTCCAGGCCTCATACCACACGTATGAGGCCTGGAAACAAGCAGCCTGTGTGACTGATAGTACTGGCATACTGTAGTCTTTAGTTAAGAGTGAGTGTGGAGCTTTGAATGTAATCAACATTTGTATTTCTTCCATGAAAGTGAATGAATGAGTTTTGTGAGTGAATCCGTGGACCAAGTCCTGTCCTGTGTTTGTAGGTGGATGAAAACACCAGGAAGAGTCTGTTCAAGCTGCGCTCCACGTGGGACGAGGTCTTCCCACTCAAGAAGTTGTACGCGCTGGACGTGCGCGTCAACTCGGTGGACCCGGCGTGGCCCATCAAGCCGCTGCCGCCCACCGTCAACGCCAGCATCCACGTCAACCCCAAGTTCTTAAAGCAGGTGTGTAGGAGCGGCCGGCGGCACACCTGGACCTCCTCCCGCTGCAGGCGCTCAAACCCTCCCATGTTCTTTGACCCAGATGTTTCAGATGAAATTCAGTGAAACTGAAACATCTTAATGAAGATCTGCATTTTATTTTGAAGTACTAATCTCTCCCCCCATCATGGCGTCTCCAGTCGGAGGAGGCCTCCTCTCCACAGCCGGCTCCCTCCCAGACCCCGCCGGTGGCGCCCGTGGTGGCGGTGACGACGGCGGCGGCGGCGGCGGCGGCGGCACCTGGTCCTCAGCCGGTCCCCGGGGTCAGTCAGTCCAGTGTGACTCAGGAGCAGCTGATCCGTCAGCAGCTTCTGGCCAAACAGAAACAGCTGCTGGAGCTGCAGCAGAAGAAGATCGAGCTGGAACTGGAGCAGACCAAAGCTCAGCTGGTAGGACCGTCGGCGCCACATCCTCTCCACGTGTTCAGATCCACACGCGGCCCCGTGTTTATACACATCACGTGTTTATTCTGAGCTAACGCTCCGTGTGTCCACAGGCCGGAGGATTCTCATTACCCACGCTGCCTCAGGCTCCGACCGGAACGCCAAAGCCGGTCAACCCCACCGTCCCCGTGGTCCGACCCTGGATCCCTCCGCCAACTCAGTCCGACACGAAGCCCGCGACGACCAGAGACCCTCGTCTGAACCGGCCGGGGGCTCCGGCCCCCCAGCCCAAAGAACAGCCTGCTGGGAAAAGAGATGGTCCTGAAAAGACAGGAAGTCCAGCTCTGACCCCCGAGAAACGACCGGCGGAGAAATCCACCAGACCGGACAAGAGCAGGACCCCGAGGAAAGAGACGCCGGAGGACAAGTCCAAGTCCAAGTCTCTGTCTCCCATGACCAAGAGCGTCCAGAACCAAAACAAAGCGGCGGAGACGGACGGACACAGATCCTCCGACGCCAAGAAAGACCCCCGGCTGAAGAAACGACCACAGGACAAGAGCAGTGAGAGCGAGGAGGTCAAGGAGAAACGGAGAAACACCGATAAGAAGGAACGAGTAGCTGCCTCGCCGCAGAGGCTGAGCAAGGGGAAGCTGGTGAACGGGTCCGTCGCCAAACACGAGCGCGAGGAGCCCGAGTTCAAGAGCGGAGGCAACGCCAGAACGCACGCCAGGAAACGCACGCGCTCCCGCTCCAGGTCACGCTCGCCAGGCTCCTCCCCTAAGAGGAAGGACAGGCGCTCGCCTAAGAGCAGAACCAGGAGCAGCTCGCTGTCGCCCTCGCACAAAGCCGGGAAACCCCGGAGAGTGCGGGCCGACGAGCCGCCGCACGGGAAAGCAGGTCGAGACGAGCGCGCCGCGTCCAAGAAGAGTCAGTCGGAGAGCAGGAGGTCGAAGAGAGCGGCGGACGAGCGGCGCTCCGAGTCCAGAGACTCTCACTCGCCACGAGGTCACGAGGAGCTGAAGGAGGCGCCTCATCGCTGGAGGAGCGGCTGGGAGGAGAACAAACAGTGAGTCACCTGTCAATCATCCTCACATCTGTCTCGTGGTTCACCTTTAACACGCGTGTGCCTTTGTTCTTCAGTGTGAAACCGCCGGACGACGCCCACGCGAAACCGTCGGCTCAGAGACACAAACAGCACAGCGCCCCTCCCACGCGGCCCTCCACCCCCAGGACCCCCAAACACCGGCTCAGTGTGGACGCCAACCTGCAGATCCCCGAGGTCCTCAACTCCGCCTCCAAGAAAGACCTGCTGAGGAGGGTAGGTCACATGACTTCACCACACCAATGAGACGACGTCACACAGGAAGTGTCTTAAACATTGTCTTAACATTAAAGGTGCAGTGTGTCGAAATAACATGAACGTATGAACGGTTGTTGTCATGACTCGAGTCAATGACACGAGCAGCAGCTCCTCTCCAGCAGAGGGCGCCGTGTGTCCCCTCCATGTTGTACAGGAGCCCTGAAAGGACAAACTCACGAGCTGTGGAGTCTGAATGAGAACTTGTGTAGATCCCTCACTGACTGTAAAGTTCTGAAGCCTCACCGGGGCCATGTGATGTTGTGTTTGACCTTTGACCCGGGTGGTCCACACCCGTCCTGACCTCCCGCTCTGGGTCTCTCCTGTCAGGCCAGTAAACGTCTGGAGAGCGGCGAGATCTCTCAGGAGGAGTTCCTGAACATGGCGCATCAGATCAAACACTTCTTCCAGTACCAGGAGGAGAAGCAGCAGCGCTCGGACAACTGGGACGACTCCGCCGACTTCCCCGCCAAAAAACAACCTCTGTTGGCCACGCCCCCTTCTCCTCAGTCCCGCCCCCCTGAGACCATGGATGCGGCGGAGCTGTCGTACTTGGAACACAAGTCGAAACTCAGGAAGACGCAGGTCACGCACAGGGTGACTGAGGAGGAGGCGGACGATGAAGCGGCGGCATCTCAGGACGAGAAGGCCGGCGCCGCCCATCCACATAAATACAGTCGGGCGCCACGAGACCGAGCAGGTGACGTCCAGTTATCGCCGTAAAGGTCCAATGGGACTGATGACATCACTTCCTGGCTTCGTGTCAGGTTTTAATAACAAACGTGGTCAAACATTCACATCATCTGTGTCAGCCAGGGGGCGCTGTGGTGCTGCTCACTGTGACATCATAGTGCCCCACACTTCCATATATGGTCATTTGGTCCAGGAACATTCATAAAATGTCCGTTTCACTTCCTGCTTGACTGATGGCGTGCGTTGGCGTGTGACCCTCAGGTGAGAGGCGGAGTAAAGAGAGGGAGGAGCCTCGACCTCCGCTCGGCCCAATGATTGAAGAGTACAACCATGGGAAAGAGTTTCCTCCCCTCAAGGCTCTGCCAGGTCTTCGCTTCCGGAGACGAGCCGACCCCCGAGAGTCCAGTAAGTTCATCATGTGTTCATCATGTGTTTGTGTCCATCATGTGTTCAGCATGTGTCCATAATGTTTGTGCCCATGTGTCCATTGTGTGATCATCATGTGTTCGTGTCCATGTGTCCATGCTGTCTTCATGTGTCCATAATGTTTGTGCCCATGTGTCCATTGTGTGATCATCATGTGTTCGTGTGTCCATGTGTCTATGCTGTCTTCATGTGTCCATGCTGTGTCCATGGTGATGTATGGATGATGGATGGATGGATGGTGATGTATGGATGATGGATGGATGGATGGTGATGTATGGATGATGGATGGATGGATGGTGATGTATGGATGATGGATGGATGGATGGTGATGTATGGATGATGGGTGATGTATGGATGATGTATGGATGATGGATGGATGGATGGTGATGTATGAATGATGGATGGATGGATGGTGATGTATGGATGATGGATGGATGGATGGTGATGTATGGATGATGGATGGATGGATGGTGATGTATGGTTGATGGATGGATGGTGGATGGATGTAGATGTATGGATGATGGATGGATGGATGGTGATGTATGGTTGATGTATGGATGATGGATGGATGGATGGTGATGTATGGTTGATGGATGGATGGTGGATGGATGTAGATGTATGGATGATGGATGGTTGTAAACATGAACCAATCAGAAGAAAATGAACCAATCATAACAGAGGAGGTTTGGAGCTTAAGTCAGAAATGAAGCTCAACATCACCGGTCTGAACCTGAACAGGTGTTTTTCTAAAACTGAGACGAACAGGTGAAACTAACGAGTCACATGGTCTGGAAGCTACATGTCTGAAGGAGGGCGTGGCTAACGGGTGGTACGTTACCATTGTCACTTTTCTTCTGCTGGTCCTCCCATGTGACCTCTACGTCAGACAGAGACAGGTGATTGGTCACATGACGACAACAACAACTGAACCATCCAGGTGAGTCATGGACCTGAGCCTGGACAACCACACCTGACCATGACCTCATCATCTCACACTGACTTGCCTTTTCTGGTTCCTCCAGGTGTGGCAGAGCGCCTGTCAGGCTCTGACACCGACAGGTGTGATGACATCATCATGAGGTGACAGAGGTGAACACATGAACAGGTGAGTGAATGAAAGAAAAGGGATGAAGGTGTTTTCAAAATATCAAAATGTGACGGATCTAAAGAGCTACACACACGTGCTGTGTACACACCTGGAGTCTGAGAAGGCGGAGCTGGGGAGGGGGCAGGTGTCGGAGTGGGTTCAGGGTGCGGGGCTGCTTCAAGAGATGGCTGTGATTGGATTGTGGGAGCAGGGGGTGGTGCAGGTGCTGTTACAGGGGGTGGGGCTTGTGTAGCTTTCGGTTGGGTTGGGGCAGCTGGGGGTATAACCGCAACAGGTGCTGGTGTAGGAGCAGGTAAAGGTGCAGGAGCTGGGGGTAGGACTTGGGTAGGAGGAGGGGCCTGTGCTTCTACAGATGCTGCAGGTGCAGGTGTGGTTGTAGGTGCAGGTGTGGGTGCAGGTGCAGGTGTGGTTGTAGGTGCAGGTGTGGGTGCAGGTGCAGGTGTGGTTGTAGGTGCAGGTGTGGGTGCAGGTGCAGGTGCAGGTGTGGTTGTAGGTGCAGGTGTGGGTGCAGGTGCAGGTGTGGTTGTAGGTGCAGGTGTGGGTGCAGGTGCAGGTGTGGTTGTAGGTGCAGGTGTAGTTGTAGCTGCAGGTGCAGGCGCAGGTTGTAAGTGAGATTGGGTGGATGCAGGAGCAGGAGGAGGGGCTTGAATTCTAATACGAGGAGGAGGTTGGTGGTTGCCATTAGGAGCAGTTTGCTTATGGGCAGGGGGAGGGGCTGCAGACAGTGCTCCTATGGTGGGCGTGGCCAAAACTGATTTGGATAGAAAAAAAGATGAATGAAGACAAACAATGAGACGTTGAGCGATCACATGACCTGTTGGAGGAGATGGTTCATCACATGACTGGTCAGGACCCCCCACAGCTGCCGGTCACCTCAGAGCCTGAAAGACCAACCTGGTCTGCAGCTGAGCCACAGCGCCCCCACCCTGCAGACCTGAGTCCTTCATCCACAGTCTGCTAAGACTCTGTAACCTCTCCTCCAGTTTGACATCATGACATAAAGCTGTGACCTCTGACCCCAGAGTGACGTCACATCATTACATGTCTACAGATCTAGTTCTAAACTAAAGGAGGGCAGAGACACACAGGTGGTACCTGTCTGCACCGAGTCAGCTGCTTCTCCATCTGAAAGACACACCACATCACTTCCTGTTACACCCGCTGACCACATCACTTCCTGTTACACCCGCTGACCACATCACTTCCTGTTACACCCGCTGACCACATCACTTCCTGTTACACCTGTCGATCAGTGGCTTCACCTCCATGCAGACGAATGACAGACTCCTCCTCAGTTACTGCTTCTTTTTGAGGTCACATGACGAAGGTCACATGACTGACCTGAGCTTCGTATGACAACCTGTCAAACTTCATTTGAAATGGCTCCCTCCTGCAGCTGATTGGTGTACAGAACAATGGCCCAACCTTCTCAGCAGCACACATGTAAACATCCGAGCTAATGCGCTACTTTAGCAAAACGAGGAGGTGGGATGGGCTTCAGTTTTCGATGACTCGTCATTCCACCTCTGAAGTTGCGGGTCGAAGGTGGAGCCTCGATCAGGAACCTGCTCAGTTTGGTGTGAAAGAGATCAAAGAGACCTACCTCTGTCCAGGACTTTGGGCGGGACAACGGGCAGCTGGCGTCCTCTGCGGCCGCACACAGGTGTTCCTGATGGACTGGTCTGGGTCGATCCACCCGGAGGATTCGCCCTGTGGAACAAAATAAGGAATCAATCTGCCAACCATGAACGTGGACCACTCAAAGGTCAGAGGGCAAAGTGGATGTGGTCCTGAGTAATGAAGTATGAAGTCACTAAAAACAAGCTAAAGGCCGACACCCATCAATCACTGGACCGGTCAGTGGACACTGTCTCCATGGTTACGGTGAACAGACACTCAGGTCTCAGGCTGAATCCAAATGTCCAAACAAGCTGGTTCCTGGGGAGCAGAGGAGGTTCAGGCCACACCTACAGCTGTCCAATCCCTGCCTGTCACCCCATCTAGCCACACCCCCAACCCCGACCATGATTGTGGGTCCACTTCCTGTTGTGGCAACAACTTTAAAGGACAAGACCCTCAGTTTGTCAAGTCTGATATTTTGACTCCCTTTCTCCCCCTGCTGGTCGGTGTCTGCTGAAACTCAGTCTTTCATTCTGGAGGTTCAGATTCAACCTGAGCTCACGGTGAGAAGATGTTTCAGAAAGGAAATGAACCAAAAAGACATGCAGCCATCAGAGCGTGAGGTGGACATGCAGGAGAACCAGAGGAACAAGAAGATCCCAAAGGTTTCATCCAACAAATGACAATCAAAACAGTTCAGGTAGACGTCATGCTGCCGTCTGAAGATGAAAACCACAACACAGATGGAGCTGGATTCTGATTGGTCAGTCCAGTCACCTGGTGCTGGCAGGTGAGGGGGGGGCGGAGCGTCCAGACCTCAAGTGGCTGAAGTCAGATCGGTCTGTGGAGTGCGAGCGAGTGTAAAGCGGTCGGTCCGCCATCGCACGCTGGTCAGCTGAACGAGAGCGAGTGTAGTAATCCCGCCGGTCCATCCCCCGACTGTACCTGCACATCACCATGACAACCATCACCAACCCTCACCATGACAACCACTGCACCTGTGGAAGAAGGGAACCGGCTGTACCTGTGGAGGGTTGGAGGGCAGGTTATGAGGGAGAGTAAAGGTCCATATATCCTCCACAAGAACAGAGAACTTTGTTCTTGCTCCCAGGGCTGTGAGAACAAAATGATGTCATTTTGTTCTCACAGCCCTGGTTTGGGAGTTCTCGCAGCTTGTTCTTGACACATCATCTGGGCAGAACTTTGTTCTTGAGTCCGACAGCTGTCGTGTAATTGGTCAGAAATGTTTCTTCGCTTAAAGTTCTTGTGAAGTATGAAATGTCCTGTCCAGAAAGAACTTTGTTCTTGTTTTTGCAGCCCTGTTCTTGCCGAGTTTGTATTGACCTTAAGACACGCCCACCAGTGATTAAACAACCACAGAAGAAGAAACCTGCCCGAACCTCATCTATCTGAAAACCCGAAAACTACAGACAACCTGATGAACTCCAGTCACCTGGTGGACTCCAGTCACCTGGTGGACTCCAGACACATTTCTTTTATTCAGAGACAACACAGATATTTTCTGAAGTTGGTATTTGATGGATATTATGCTGTTTGTTTGGCTCCACCCACACCACTTCCTGTGCATGCGATGCTGGACATGCAGCTTCCTGCTGACTTTGAAGTGGTTCACTCGCCTCAAGTGAAGGTCGGGTGGAGGAGGAGACCGAAGAACTACCACTATGCCTACATCTACACCAGTCAACCTGTCCCTCAACCCATCAGTCCACCTGTGGGTCAGTCCACCTGTGGGTCAATCCACCTGTGGGTCAGTCCACCTGTGAGTCAGTCCACCTGTGAGTCAGTCCACCTGTGAGTCAGTCCACCTGTGGGTCAGTCCACCTGTGAGTCAGTCCACCTGTGGGTCAGTCCACCTGTGGGTCAGTCCACCTGTGGGTCAGCCCACCTGTGGGTCAGCCCACCTGTGAGTCAGTCCACCTGTGAGTCAGTCCACCTGTGGGTCAGTCCACCTGTGGGTCAGTCCACCTGTGAGTCAGCCCACCTGTGAGTCAGCCCACCTGTGGGTCAGTCCACCTGTGAGTCAGTCCACCTGTGGGTCAGCCCACCTGTGGGTCAGCCCACCTGTGGGTCAGTCCACCTGTGGGTCAGTGTGTACCTGAGCAGCTCCTCATCGAAGGTGTCCGGTTCGTAGGGGAAGTCTGGGATGAAGTCCTGACTGAAGAACAGAACAGTGTCACTCGGTGACCACAGTCCACTCCAACCTACACTACATTACCCATAATCCTCTGGGCCTCACCTGTAGTCCTCACAGTTCCCATTCATCAGGTGGTTTGTCCAGGGGGCGGGGCTTGGACCATTCAAATATCTTATGCATGCAGATAAGAAGGTGGTTACTGTAACTTATGGTACAACCACCACTTCTACTTCTACAACCTCTGATGTTTGGAGTACCTGTCATGAGAGTCCAGAGAGTTGGCAACGGACATTCTCCTCAGTGATCTCCTGAACACACAAACACACAGTCACACAACAACAGACCAACACACTGAACCACAACCAATAACCTGCTCTCTAACCAGGACTACATCCGCTGATGAAACCAGGACAAGTCACACTGGAGTAAACCCACTACAGTCAGAACAGGAGGGGTAACATCAGCACTACGTGGACCTGCAGGACTGCAGGGAGTCACGGGGGACTACAAGTACAACTAGCACTGATGTGAGAGGACTAGGAGGGTGGAGAACTAGAACCAGTACCAGGCCTCGTTACCTCTCCAGGCTCCCGTACTGGCCGGCGTCGGAGTGAGCGCGACTCAGCTTGGAGCCTCGCAACAGCCGCACGGCGTCTTCGCGGTACAACGGGTACAGAGGGTTTCCGCTGGTGTCAGGACAGAGGTCAAAGATCAGAGGGGGTCAGAGGTCAAGTGTCAGTACAGGGTTCAGGTCAGTGAGGTGGTCAAATGAAGCTGAGGGTTGACTGGTTGACAGGACTCTGATCACATGGACCTCCTCAGCTAAAACCACCACTTCCACTTCTCAGGTGGGCGGGGCTTTGTCTTCACTCATCAGGCATTTGTAGATTTAATGATTTGACGTCATGAAGACAATTGTAAAAGAACTCGTTCTCGTCGGGACGTCGAAGAACAGACCAACGGACCGGAACCAAACAGAGCAGCAGCTGTTACCTGTGAGGAGGCGGTTGGCTCGGCGACCGTGACCTCATCCTCACCATATCGGATTGGGAGCAGTGATTGGTCATCATCACTTGCTCTGGCACCGAGAGGGTGGAGCTATGGAAGTCCCGCCCATTCTGCCTGTAGTCTGGACACAAAGCGACACAGTGTGAACACGACTGTGATCTGGACCAATCAAAGGAGTTCAGGTTCAAGTTACACCTCTTCTTCTACTTCCTGTCAGAGGTGAACTTCCTGTCATCATGTTTCATTTTTTAAAGAAACGTAGTCAAACATGTTGGAGTCATGTGTGTCAGCCAGGGGGCGCTGTGATGCTGCTTTTGAACAACGTAACTGTGAGCTGCAGGTGTTGCAGTGCATGATGGGACGTGGAGTTCACCTGAAATCACCCCGATGCCGTCTTCACAGTCGTAATCTGAGAACTCAGTGTCACTGATCCTCTGAGACCCTGAGAGAGAGAGAGAGAGAGAGAGAGAGAGAGAGAGAGAGAGAGAGAGAGAGAGAGAGAGAGAGAGAGAGAGAGAGAGAGAGAGAGAGAGAGAGATGTTTAAGCCTGTAAGCAGCTCGTCTCTAATCCTCCACATGAAGGTCTCAACTAATCTGAACCACAAACAGGACGAAGACAAGACACATTCTGCTCTAACCTGTGTGTGTGTGTGTGTGGGGGGGGGGGGGGGGGGGGGGGGGGGGGGGGGGGGTGAGCAGGGTTCACATGGGAGCACACGGGTGAGGTGTTGTTGTTACCTGAGTTACAGTACAAACCTTTGTCTGGCAAAGCATCATGGGAGAAAAAACCAATTTAGCTCTAACAGAGGGTCGTGGGTTCTACAGGTTTAGCTCTAACAGAGGGTCGTGGGTTCTACAGGTTTAGCTCTAACAGAGGGTCGTGGGTTCTACAGGTTTAGCTCTAACAGAGGGTCGTGGGTTCTACAGGTTTAGCTCTAACAGAGGGTCGTGGGTTCTACAGGTTTAGCTCTAACAGAGGGTCGTGGGTTCTACAGGTTTAGCTCTAACAGAGGGTCGTGGGTTCTACAGGTTTAGCTCTAACAGAGGGTCGTGGGTTCTACAGGTTTAGCTCTAACAGAGGGTCGTGGGTTCTACAGGTTTAGCTCTAACAGAGGGTCGTGGGTTCTACAGGTTTAGCTCTAACAGAGGGTCGTGGGTTCTACAGGTTTAGCTCTAACAGAGGGTCGTGGGTTCTACAGGTTTAGCTCTAACAGAGGGTCGTGGGTTCTACAGGTTTAGCTCTAACAGAGGGTCGTGGGTTCTACAGGTTTAGCTCTAACAGAGGGTCGTGGGTTCTACAGGTTTAGCTCTAACAGAGGGTCGTGGGTTCTACAGGTTTAGCTCTAACAGAGGGTCGTGGGTTCTACAGGTTTAGCTCTAACAGAGGGTCGTGGGTTCTACAGGTTTAGCTCTAACAGAGGGTCGTGGGTTCTACAGGTTTAGCTCTAACAGAGGGTCGTGGGTTCTACAGGTTTAGCTCTAACAGAGGGTCGTGGGTTCTACAGGTTTAGCTCTAACAGAGGGTCGTGGGTTCTACAGGTTTAGCTCTAACAGAGGGTCGTGGGTTCTACAGGTTTAGCTCTAACAGAGGGTCGTGGGTTCTACAGGTTTAGCTCTAACAGAGGGTCGTGGGTTCTACAGGTTTAGCTCTAACAGAGGGTCGTGGGTTCTACAGGTTTAGCTCTAACAGAGGGTCGTGGGTTCTACAGGTTTAGCTCTAACAGAGGGTCGTGGGTTCTACAGGTTTAGCTCTAACAGAGGGTCGTGGGTCCTACAGGTTTAACTCTAACAGCTGAGATGTTCCTGAAGGTTCTGCGAGCTCTCACCTCTCCCAGGAACTGACTCTCCTCCTCTCGGACCCGAGCCTGATCCCACACCGTCAGCTCCAGCATCCGTTCTCTGAACTCGCGGCGATGGACCGGAGAATACATGAAGGTCTGGTTCCACCGAGGTTCCAGGGACTTCTTCACTGTCTTGGTCCTACGTTTGCTCTTATCACTGCACGGAGAAGGAAACAGCCAATCATAGCGAGCACAGCTCACACTTCCAGAACCAGAACTCTACACAGGTCAGGATGATTTGGATGGAGATGTCGGGTCAGGGGTTGGGTCGGGATGACCCGTAATCGTTTTTTTTCATGACCCTGCATCTGGGTTAGAGGTGTGGTGTAATTGGTTGAGTGGAGTTGGGTGGGCGGGGCTACATGCCCCACCCAATATTGAGATAAAGTGACCTAACACTGGGTTGGCCATGTCGCTTAACCCAGTACTGCAATAAAACCTGGTACTGCAGTAAGACCCAGTACTGCGGTAAGGCCTGGTACTGCAGTAAGACCTGATATTGCAGTAAGACCCAGTACTGCGTGGTACTGCAGTAAGACCTGATATTGCAGTAAGACCCAGTACTGCGGTAAGGCCTGGTACTGCAGTAAGACCTGATATTGCAGTAAGACCCAGTACTGCAGTAAAACCTTCAGCCATGTTGAGATGGAGAAAACTCCAATATATTGAGTCATCTGATCCAAATGGAATCTGATCCTGCTGGTGGAAAGAACCCAGAGTGGGATCGGTTCATGTTTGATCCAGAAGTGAAAGAACCAGATCAAAGGTTCTAGAGGTTCAAGAGACCATGAGCAGAGGGTTCCTGTCTTTACCTCCTGTCAGGCAGGAAGTAGATCTTCACGTAAGGGTTCCGGGGTCGGCCGTCGTCCTGGGCAGGAAGTTCTTTAGCTCCAAGAATCGTGACTATGAGTTGATGACCCACTTTATCATACCAGAGCTTCACCTGAGGAGGAGAGAGTCCACACACAGGGGGCGGGGTCAAAGGTTCAACAGCAAACATCAACGGACAACAAGAGGAGAACCTGACAGACCAGTGAACATCATCCATCCATCATCCATCCATCTATCATCCATGGAACCAAAGAAAACCCATCATCTGGATTTTGGATTCAACGATCACGGACATGTAGAACTCGTTTGATGTTAAAGGTTCTACAGGAACACAAGTGTTGGTCTCTTTAATCTCTGATGTAGAAGAACACAGTGAGAACCCTGCAGAACCACCGAGAACCTCCTGAGCTGGATCATCAGGAGCTCAGAACAGAAGCAGAACCAGGTTTGATGACTAATATATTTAATCACGAAGGTTCTTAGTCATCATAACAAAGCACTTCACTCTGAAGCTGTGGTCAGTGGGTGGAGCTGTGCAACTAATGGGTTAATCCACTCAAACCTACAAACGCAAGGAACAGAACATCTAACTTCTCTTGGTTCTACACTTTTACCTGAATACGAGGAACCAGAGGACGCCTGCTCAACGTCTGAAACACACATCACCATAGGGACTGCTGTTAACTGACAGCTAATTGGCTGAGGGCAGAGAGGCGGGGCCAGCTGGGGTCAACTTACTGAGACTTGTCCCGAGAGGACGTTGGGGCTCATGGGAGATGTGACGGAGATGGAGGGGCCCACTTTCTGTGAGTCGAAGGAACTGGAACCTAAAACCAGAACCTGCTGTTACCACACAGCGCCACCTTCAGGCTTGTGTTTCTGCTTTGTGTTAGTGACTCACTGGAGTCCAGATGGACATGGGTTCCATCGGTTCCTCTGGAGAAATCCCTGTCGAGGAAACATCACAAAGAATCTGTTAGAGGCACAGAACGCCAGATTCTGTGGAGAACATGAGAACATGAGGACAACAAGTGGGGAACATGAGGAGAGCATGTGGGGAACATGTGGAGAACATGAGGAGAACAAGTGGGGAACATGTGGAGAGCATGAGGAGAACATGAGGAGAACATGTGGAGAACATGTGGGGAACATGAGGAGAACATGTGGAGAACATGTGGGGAACATGAGGAGAACATGTGGAGAACATGTGGGGAACATGAGGAGAACATGTGGGGAACATGAAGTGAATTTCTTCCTTGTTCTAGTATCTGCTCAAGTTCCCGCCTTTTTCAAATAAGTACAAATGAAGGTGTGAGAGTCGTCTGGAACATCTGAAGAACCTGCTGTGAACCACTAGAGGGCGCAGAGCAGAAACAGTTCCAGCTGTGAACCACTAGAGGGCGCAGAGCAGAAACAGTTCCAGCTGTGAACCACTAGAGGGCGCAGAGCAGAAACAGTTCCTGCTGTGAACCACTAGAGGGCGCAGAGCAGAAACAGTTCCAGCTGTGAACCACTAGAGGGCGCAGTCAGCAAAGCTTCTCTTCTCCTGGTTTCTGGTGGAGCGTCTCAGGTACGAACATATCTACATACACGTTCTTCTACTCGTTCCTCGTTGTCCGAGTCTCTGCTGTGTTTGAAAATCACAGAGCGAGGAGGCGGAGTCAGGACACTGTCTACTCCTGAGTGGACCAATCATAGGCTCTGCTCTTTTGGGGGAGGAGCTTGTCAGGGTACAACGTTGGGCTGTAAACGTGTGACACTTTGTGTGGCATGACCCCTGTTTGACCTTTGACCCACCCAATGGGACGGGACACCACCAGCTCCACCTGTGGCTCGGGTTTGGACTCCAGGATGATGTTGTAGACTTCGTTGAAGGTGGCTCCCTGAAGAACCCGGCCGTTCCACTCCAGAACCTGATCACCTGTGGAACAGAGGAGACGATGAGAGCAAAGGTCAAAGGTCGGAGAATCGCGGAGGCCTTGGAGAACCTCAGAGAGACCGATCACCTGGTCTCAGGTGTCCCACGGTGTCGGCGAGACTCCCTCTCTTCACCTTGGTGATGAATGCGCACAGACGGCCCGACTCCGTCATCTTTCCGCCGACCACCTGGGAACAGGCTGCCCATGAGCAAGGCACCGATCTGAGCTCCGAGGACCACAAACCACCTAGAGTTTCTCACCTTGAGTCCCAGCAGCGCTCCGGTATCCGCGGGAACCGTCCCATCCTTCATCCTCTTGTTCAACAGTATTCGACCAATCAGACGCTCTCCATCCTTGGACGGTTGCCATGTGACCGGATGCTGCAGAGTGTGATTGCTTAGCAATGTGAACATCAACAAACTGAGGGATGAGGGGTGATGTGGCATTTACCATGGTCATGGGTGCAGGGTCTCCAGGCCAGGAACCATGATCCCACCATTGGCTGTCCATGTCTCCTAGCAACCGGAGGAGAGGAGAGGGCAAAGGTCAGAGGTCAGACATGAAGAAAGAAGACATGAAGCTTCGAACTCAGCTCACTGAGCTTCACAGTGTCCAGGTACCACATGGATCAGGAGAGGTTGTTGGTTTTAGGTCAGGGTCCAGCACCTTCAGATGTGACCTGCTCTGACCTCTGACCTCTGAACTCTGACCTCTGACCTCAGAACTCTGACCTCTGACCTCAGAAATCTGACCTCTGACGTCAGAACTCTGACCTCTGACGTCAGAACTCTGACCTCTGACCTCAGAACTCTGACCTCTGACGTCAGAACTCTGACCTCTGACTTCAGAACTCTGACCTCTGACGTCAGAACTCTGACCTCTGACGTCAGAACTCTGACCTCTGACGTCAGAACTCTGACCTCTGACCTCAGAACTCTGACCTCAGAACTCTGACCTCAGAACTCTGACCTCTGACGTCAGAACTCTGACCTCTGACCTCAGAACTCTGACCTCAGAACTCTGACCTCTGAACTCTGACCTCTGACCTTTGACCTCAGAACTCTGACCTCAGAAATCTGACCTCAGAACTCTGACCTCAGAACTCTGACCTCAGAAATCTGACCTCTGAACTCTGACCTCTGACTTCAGAACTCTGACCTCTGACCTCAGAACTCTGACCTCTGACTTCAGAACTCTGACCTCAGAACTCTGACCTCAGAAATCTGACCTCTGAACTCTGACCTCTGACTTCAGAACTCTGACCTCTGACCTCAGAACTCTGACCTCAGAAATCTGACCTCAGAACTCTGAACTCTGACCTCTGACTTCAGAACTCTGACCTCTGACCTCAGAAATCTGACCTCAGAACTCTGACCTCTGACCTCAGAACTCTGACCTCTGACTTCAGAACTCTGACCTCAGAAATCTGACTTCAGAACTCTGACCTCTGAACTCTAACCTCAGAACTCTGACCTCTGACCTCTGACCTCTGACCTTGTCTTCACCATCAACTGCTCTGCGGTGGATTCAGTTGAGGACAAAGTTCCGGGACCCTCGCACCATGAGCTGGTCAGGATGTGATGCAGCGCTGTGTCATCGCTGAAACACGCGTGTGGCAGCATGTGGGCTGCTGAGTGACCGCTGGTTATAACATAACACGTATGTTACATACATACTGTACATACATGTACATGTACACTGCAGCCATGTTGTGTCCTCTGGTGTCCCACAATGCAACAGTGAACAGAGCTGAAGGAGCTGGGTTCGAGATGTTCTGAAGGATCAGATGAAGGTTCTGGATCAGGGCCGGGGGGGCGGGGCCTGAACTTCCACCAAACACGTTGTCAGTAATCCGTCTTTACGCAGACCTGATCTACTGTGTCAAAGCAGCTTTTCACACACACACACACACACACACACACACACACACACACACACACACACACATACACACACCTCAGTACTCACAGGTGTGAGTGAAGGCCATAAAGGAGGAAGAAGAGGAGAGTTCAGCAGAGGAAGAGGAGGAAGATGATGAGGTGAAGCTCCTCCCCCTCCTCTCCTGTGAGGACTGTGCTCTGCCTGCAGGAGGCGCCACTCCTCATCCCTGAGGCTAATCACATGCGCTGAGTCACTTCCTCGTTCGCTTGTTACGTCCCTCTGAGATGTTCACGCCTCTAAAAACAGTCTGGGTGGTCAGAGTGTGTGGAAGATCCACAGCAACATGGCTGCCACACGCACACACACACACACACACACGCACACACGCACACACACACACACACACACACACACACACACACACACGCACACACACACACACACACACACAGTCAGGTGGATCCAGTAGATGACAGCTCCAGGTCAGCCCTCCCACCCTCTGTGGGTCTGAAGGAGCGTTGCGGTGCCTCCTAGTGTGTTTGGGTTCTGGTCCGGCTGCACTGCCCCTGAGGGTTTGGGTTCTGGTCCTCCCTCACCTCTGGATCTAATGGGTGGAGCCTCTGAGCTTCTGAGCCAGTCAGAGCTCATAATCTCTGATCACGTGACCTCTGCTCCGGTGACACCAGACAACAGAAGATTAGATTCAGCATGACGCCGGGTTTCCTGAGACCACAACACTTTGGACCATGACACAGAGAGAACCAGCAGAACCTTCAGGGGGCAGAACCTTCAGAGAGCAGAACCCTCAGAGAGCAGTACCTTCAGGGAGCAGGACCTTCAGGGATCAGAACCTTCAGATCAGAAGCTTCACAGAGCAGAACCTTCATGGAGAAGAACCTTCATGGAGAAGAACCTTCACAGAGTGGAACCTTCACAGAGCAGAACCTTCACTGAGCGTAACCTTCACAGAGCAGAACCTTCACTGAGCAGAACCTTCAGAGAGCGTAACCTTCAGAGAGCGTAACCTTCAGAGAGCAGAACCTTCACAGAGCAGAACCTTCACTGAGCGGAACCTTCACAGAGCGGAACCTTCACTGAGCGGAACCTTCACTGAGCGGAACCTTCACTGAGCGGAACCTTCACAGAGCGGAACCTTCAGAGTGGAACCTTCACAGAGCAGAACCTTCAATGAGCGGAACCTTCACAGAGCAGAACCTTCACAGAGCAGAACCTTCACGGAGCAGAACCTTCACAGAGCGGAACCTTCACTGAGCAGAACCTTCAGAGAGCAGAACCTTTTAAGGAGCAGAACCTTCACAGAGCGGAAACTTCACAGAGCAGAACCTTTTAAGGAGCAGAACCTTCACAGAGCGGAACCTTCACAGAGCAGAACCTTTTAAGGAGCAGAACCTTCACAGAGCGGAACCTTCACAGAGCAGAACCTTCAGGGAGTGGAACATTCAGGGAGCAGAACTTTTGACAAGAAGGAACCATAGATCCATTTCAGAAGCATTCAGAGTAGTAAACACAGAACCTTCTGTACTGAGAACCTGTCTGGTTCTCTCAGGGAGGGCGGGAGCCCCCTGGTGTTTACAAGAGGAAGTGCAGGAGAGAGAGAGAGAGAGAGAGAGAGAGAGAGAGAGAGAGACTCACGGTCAGGCTCGTCACAGCTGGTGTAATCAGGTGTGGTCACAAGCTCCTCCTCCGAGCTGCTGAAGCTTCCAATCACATGCATCTTCCCAATCCCCCGCCCCTGCACCATGCTCTCATTGGCTGGCTTCCTCTTGTGGGCGGAGCTGGGGTCCAGGTGTTGCTGCGGTAATGGGCTTCGACGTGGAGACGTGGGGCTCATGTGATTGGCCGCCCTGTCCACTGAGTATGACCTCTGACCTCCGGATCGGACCAATCCCTGTGACCGGTTTTGACGTAGAACTGAGAGCAGAGAGACGGGGTCGGACCACGTGCCCTTTGGCAAAACAGGACCAGGATGTTGGTTCTCTACCTACCTGTGTGTCTCAGGGTCAGGTGGTCGGGCTCAGCCGTTGCCAAGGAGACGTCACTGTGGCGGCGCTGGTGTCGGACTCTGCCGACCTGAGCCAACATCCTCATGGTCTCCTCGCTGGGCTGCGGCTTCACCGGGTAACGAGCCAGATTCGGGTCGCTACGGTAACGGGCCTGAAACTCTTCCTCCTGTTGGCGCCGCAGCTCACGAGCGTCCAAGACTCGGTCCAGAGGATGGTCCTGATCCAGGAGAGGTGGACCATCATCATCATCATCATCATCATCATCATCATTGTGGTCAGTGAGTCAGACTCACCTGTGAGAGCCAGCGCCCTCGGCGGTCTCTGATTGGTCGCCTCTGACCCTGCAGCTCCTGCTCCCCGTTGCCATGGTAACTCTGTGGTAAATGAGTGGTGTAGTCCAAACCCAGATCGGATGGTGAGCGGGACATCCGACCGCCACCATCATAATACGATCCAGAGGGGCTCCGCCTCCTGCCATTCAAACAAAATAACCAATCAGAAAACAGAAATCCAAATCCAAGCGCCCCTCCACCCCACGCCCCCGGCCCCGCCCACAAACAGACACATTTTTACACTTATCTGAAACGTACTCCTTTAGCTGTCGGATGTTACTGGCTTCATATCGACTCAACAATCGACACATTCAACCTCCTCACACACACACACACACACACACACACACACAGAGTCAGCAGCTTTAGCACTAATATCTGGATCATAACTGAGGCCACGCCCAAAAGATGTCAGGCCACGCCCTATGTGGGCCAACCTCTCCCCCTCCCACCACTCTGAGCTCTATGGAGGGTGAATAAGAAACAGCAAATGA
Organism: Chascanopsetta lugubris; assembly: GCA_016785325.1. NCBI lineage: Eukaryota > Metazoa > Chordata > Actinopteri > Pleuronectiformes > Bothidae > Chascanopsetta > Chascanopsetta lugubris. The sequence goes on along the minus strand of JAFBJT010008513.1, from coordinate 34,668 downwards.
CATCACTGTGTGTGTGTGTGTGTTGTTAGTTTCCATTAGCTGGGTGTGTGTTAGCGTGTTGCTGTATTTAGCAGCAGTAGTAAGCCTCTGTGAACTGCAGGATTATTAATCTGTTAATCAGATTACAGAACGTTGTGTGTGTGTGGGGGGGGGGAGGTCACTATCTCTAATTAACAACAAACCAAAAAGCGTCTGTCTAACTTTAACCCCCCCCACACACACACACATACACACACACACACACACTCACACATACACACACACACACACACAATTAACGTGTGATTCGACTGATTGGTTGTTTGTCTGTCTCACCGGTGATTGGTTGGTGACCCCCACAGTGACCTAACCCCTAAAGACCAAACACGGCACATGAGACGCACGCTGAGGTCGCTCATGATGTGAACGTCTTACAGGAAGTGAGGGGATTGTTTCTGACAGGAAGTGAGAGGAGAGCGGGAGAGAGAGATCGTTTCTGACAGGAAGTGATAGTTTCCGACAGAGTGACCGACACTGACCGCTCCGTGGCTCCGTTGCTCAGGGGGCTGGTGACCCCAGGTGACCCCTGCACCGACAGGTGTGGCACCTGGTTGACGGACAGCTGCGAGGTGTTGGCGTGAAAGTCTCCTGAGCGAGTGAGAATCTCCTGCTTGGTCCTGCACACGTTACAAACCCACATGACCTGAAACAGCAGAGCCGACCAATCAGCTGTGTCCACACACAGGAAGTGACCAAGTACACAACGCGTGTGAGGCTCCACCCAGTGTTCACACACAGTAACTACAACAACAAACAACAGTGCTGATGTACGTGAGCAGCTGTCTCACTGTAAAACATCTGGACGTTGTTGTTGTTTACTGTTGATGAACTTCAATGAGTCCAACTGTTCTCGTGAGTTTGTGCCACAACAGCTTCTTAACATTGTGGCTCATGCTAATGCTAACAGTAGCATGTTATATACAGCACCTTTAATTTATCTGGGTAACTCACAACAAGGTCACATGACTAAAGTTGTGTTACCTTATTGGCCCTCAGAGGGACACGCCCCCCGCAGCGAGCGCAGAAGCGGCTCTGACAGTAGCAGCACGCTCGCCCGCAGCCGTCAGCAAACTTGGTCTTGTGACAGATGCCGCAGGTGGGAGACTCCGCCCTCACCGTCTGAGCTGCCTGTGGCTCCTCCCCCAGCTTCTTCACCTGGTCCTTATACATCTCAAACTGCTGATGTAACTTCCTGTTCAGGCAAAGGTTAAAGGTCAGAGCTCATTGATGAGACGTTAGAGAAAACAATGCTGCGACGGTCATGTGATCTTTGTGCCATCAAGACTCTGGTGCGTCCCACTTCCTGTTCAAATCAAAACTGGAGAAAAAAACTGCACAGATACAGGAAGTGAATATTTCTCGGCTTCCTGTTTCAAGCTGCGACTGTTTGACACCTGATCTCAAAGTGGGCGGAAACAACCTGGATCCTGGAGGTCGTGACCCTCCCACGACCTCAGAGCGGCCCACGATGCGTTTACTCACGTCTGCGACTCGGCGGCGTCAGTCGGACTTTTAACCTGAAGAACTTCCGACACGTTGGTGGCAACGTTACTGACCAAGTGACTGAAGCCCGACAACAGGTTCCACCTGTCCAGGTGACACAGAGAGTCAGCTGACAGGAAGTCGATCCACAGGGGCGGGGTGTGTGTGTGTGTGTGTGTGTGTGTGTGTGTGGCGGGGGGGGGCAAGTAGTAGTTCAGTTGAGGCTGAATCCAAATGTCTGCACTCCGGTGTGATGATGATGTCACAGGGTCAGAGTTCAACACGTTTTTTTACTTGACTTATATGTTTTACATTGAGGAGAAAGCAAATGGATGACCTTTGTTGACCTTTGTTGACCTTTGTTGATCGTTGTTGACCGTTGTTGACCTCTGCAGCTCGTCAGTTCAGACTCAGGGTCATGACGTGGTCAAACTGATTGATGTCAAATGTAGCAACTAAGTTCAATCCCATATTAGTTGTTTGAGCGCCCTCTGTGGACACGAGGAGTAGTGCAGACATTTGGATTGTAGCTGCACGGTGAACCAGGAAGTGTTTGAGAGTTGGGACAGGTGGGCTCACACAGGTGAGGCTGAGGTACTTACGAGGCAGTGGGAGGTTTGACTTCCTCCTGATCCCTGAACACGATGACGACAGAACCAAAATAAAACACAACGTAAACAAACATGAAAGTGAAGAAACAAACAAGCCAACATGAAGAAAAGAAGAAGGTCTGAGTCCAGCTGCAGGTCTGAGACACCGGAACCAAGAAATGAACCAGACAAATGGGAACATAAACAAACAAACAAATAGATAAGTCAGTAAATGGCAAATGTCACATGGCAGCAGCACTTGGCCCCGCCCCCCAGAGCTGTACGTCACAGCAGCTGTCTCTTGTCACTTCCTGTCAGCAGACTCTGCATGTTGACCGAATCATTACCCACAATACATCTGGGTTCACACCTGCCTCTCTGACACCTCAGATTCTCTCATTTCACAGGAACTGATGCTAACATTAGCTTAGCATCAGCACAACTCAATCACGTGACCTGAGTTAAAACTGCGGAATGAAGCACCTCTACTTTACTACTGCTACTACCCAGCTGTGGACACGGGTGGACCAGGACCAGATCTGTGCTGGATCAGATCTGCGCTGGTGGACCAGGATCAGACCTGACCTCCATGGTGGATCTGATCTGCGCTGGTGGACCAGGATCAGACCGGGCCTCCATGGTGGATCTGATCTGCGCTGGTAGACCAGGATCAGACCGGACCTCCATGGTGGATCAGTGATGGGCTCCTGACCTGAGCATGCTCTGCTCCTTCTCCTCTTCCTTCTTCTGTCTCTCCATCACCGACATGATGATACTCCGTTCCTCCTCCGTCAGGTGGCTCAGGTCCGGCCCAGGTCCGGGTCCGGGTCCGGGTCCAGGTCCGGCCGGGCCAGACATGCTGAGTGAGCCGCTGGAAGAGAGAGGCACAGTCAGCCAATAATAACAATGATAATGATAAATGATAAATGATCAATGATGAAGATGAAGATAAAGATAAAGATAAAGATAAAGATAAAGATAAAGATAAAGATGAAGATGAAGATGAAGATGAAGATGAAGGCCAGACTCCTCCAGGAGAAACCAGCGGCTCTGAGCGGACACACGAGGCATCGTCGACCAGACACAGTCCCGGTCACAGACCTGCTGCGACTGCAGCGTCACCCGGTATCACATCATCCACACACCGGTCTCCATCCTCCCTCCATCCTCCACAGACCTGCTGCGACTGCAGCGTCACCCGGCCTCCATCCTCCCTCCACCATCCCTCCATCCTCCCTCCATCCTCCCTCCACCGTCCCTCCATCCTCCCTCCATCCTCCCTCCACCGTCCCTCCATCGTCCCTCCATCCTCCCTCCATCCTCCCTCCACCGTCCCTCCATCGTCCCTCCATCCTCCCTCCACCGTCCCTCCATCCTCCCTCCATCCTCCCTCCATCCTCTCACCGTCTCCCGGCCTCCTCTCGCTCCCTCACTCCGCGCCCATGTCGTCTCCTCCGGGGTTCAGCAGCAGCGGCGGCGGCGGCTCCGGTCCTCTCCTCTCGGTGCCTGCGGCGACAGCGGCGGCTCTCATCCTGTCTCCTCCCCGGTGAAGCCGCTGCGAGTCCCGCTGCAGATTCACGGTGTTCCCGCTGATAACGCAGGAGGAGGGGGTGGGGATGGGGGGGTAAATAAATCCACAGACTGGTGGTGCTGTGGGTGGGGGGCGGGGGGGCGGGGGGGGGGGCTACGTGACGACGTCACGCACAACAAAGATCAGCTGGTCACGTGACGAGAGGAGCTAAACATAGAGTCCTGCAGCCGAAGATAGAAGCTGATTCAACACTGAGCTCCAGCAGGGGGCGCACTGCCGCCACACACCCACAACTGTCAATGAAAAGGTCACAAATACAAAGCCATCATTTCACATTCAGCTCACTTTAAAGCACAGTCTCATCCATGTTCACACCCATGAAGAACCCTGTGTGACTGACAGATGGTCCCATCCAATCAGGTGCAGCTGGCAGGTGTTGGTGGGTGTGTCCCGGACCTCTGTCAGACTCCACCCAGACTCAGGCCTCTAAACCACACAGTGACTTTTTAATGTGAGCAGAGGTAAACAACAACAACAACAACAACAACAACAACAACAACAAAGTCAGATTCAGAAACATGGTGAGCTACGTTCTCGTAACTGTTAGAATAGGGTTAAATGCTCATATTAGCATGTCGGGCTAAACAGCAGTAGGTCGTTGACCTCTGGAAGTTGAAGCTGTGATGTGTCAGTCAGTGATTGGAGGAGACCAGTGTGATGTCATTGTCTTGTCATGTGACTGTTAAACCAGACTGAGAGGATTATTCGGTTTCCTTTGTAGTTACAGCTTCGATTCACTCAGAAGAGGAAAAAAGACTTTGGATTGATTGATTGATTGATTGATCGATTGGCAGATGAAGCTGAATGTGATTCCTCTGTTGATCTGCTGTGTGTGTCTTCACACAGTCGAGTGTCACCTGCCCGACCTTTCACCTGTGACCCCCCCGCTGCAGGTAGGACAGGTGCATGTTCTTCATGATGATCAATGAAGAACCAAGCACAAGTGTATACTGTGTGTGTGTGTGTGTGTGTGTGTGTGTGTTTGTGTGCGCGTGTGTGGTTCATAGTATCTACAATCTGTGAGGCACAGAACAGTAACAGTTACTAAGTAACAGCGCCTCCTGTGGCAGAACGACACATTACAGTCTACGACAGGAATCCAGACGTGTTCTCCACTGCAGACTCTGTTGACAGTGTTTGGTTCCACGTGTTCCACACGTTCCGTGGTCTGTGTGTGAGATCCAGATGTTGACTGTAGCTTTCATCAGGTGGGATCGTCGGTGACCTCGGGCTCAGACAGGGTCGGCGTCCTGATGAAGAGCGACGTCACTCGTCTTCCTGGACTCTGTGGACGACTGAAGAGACGCAGAGTCACCGTCCTGGTACCAAAACAAACTTCATCCTGCAGGACGTCAGTGTGGAGATGCTCAGGAAACACACACATCTCTCTCTCTCTCTCTCTCTCTCTCTCTCAGTGTAACATGGAGAAATTCTGTTGGCCGAGAAGGAGTCAGGGGCGGAGTCAGGGGCGGAGTCTGTCTGGCCAGGTGTGTCGTTGTCCTCGTGGCTCCAGATGTTCTCGTTTCCTCGTCCATAGTCTCTGAGGAAACTTCACAAAGTTTTAAACTGTTTGATTCTTCATCTCGTCCTATCAAAGAGATTTGTCGACAAAGCGCCAATCAAATATTTTCTCAATATGATCTGAATGTGGAGAACTGCTCTGGATGGATGGTTTAAGAGTTATTGACCGTTCCATTTGATCATATGAGTTCAATATATTGATGAATCATATCAACGCGTTAATAAAATGATTAAAGTGTTTTAATACGCAGACGGATTTGGTTGATCATTCTGCAATGTACAGGGAAGCCTCCATGTGGCGCTGCAATATTGGAATATTCCGATGACGTAAGAGTCTAACGTTTACGCTTCCAACACACCGGAAACAACATGAGGGAGAATAGAAGTAAGGCATTGGGACTTTTAAAGTAAAATAAACAAAAACACAGCGGCCCCCACAAATAATTTCTGTGAGTGGCTGTGCGTTAAGGACTGTTTAGTATACAGTGTGACATTATGACATATCATAACATACTTTAATTTTACAATGTACCCGAGATTACGCAGGACGATGCTTTTATTATGAAGAGGACGCACAGGAAGTCTACAGTGTGTTGACCGAGCTGTTCAGTCTCCGAGGCGGCTGCCGCGGTCAGATTCGGTAACTTGCTGGGCTCTTTCACCGTGTCCGGTTCATGAAATCGTTAAACCGTCTTTTCGTATAAACTCGTCTCTTCCTCTTCTCGGGTTTGGCTCTGGCTTCAAAATGGCGGCTGTGTCAGCCGATCACGGTGAGTGTTCGCAACTGGAGCTGAGCTAGCTAATATTAGCCTGTATAAGTGGGTACTCACAATGCTAAGAGGCTAACCGTTAGCATTAGCGGGTAAACAGTGGAGCTCATCATCTGAGCTAACATCACAGTTAGCATCTGAGCTAACATGCTATCGTCTGTAGAAACAGAGAAACGAGTGATTTCATCTTTACTTTACGAAGTGCTATCGTTTGATTTACCATCAGCTGAGTCAGTGTGCAGGACACTGTGACATCTAGTGGTAAAGTTACAAACTGCAGCGAGCTGACAGTTCCTCCGGTTCTAAGGACCATTTTCAACATGAAGTTAGTGGGTAATTTGTCCATTCCTGGCTCCTGTAGAAACACAGCTGCTCTGATGATTCTATTCTAACGTCAACATAATCAATACATTACAAATCTGCTTTTGGATTCACAGATCTCTCACAGACTGTTTTTTTCTTACGTGTCTTCATGTTAAGATTGTAGAAAACTAGTCACAAGGTTAGAATAGAATAGAATGCCTTATTGTCATTATACACATTATACATGTAGGAGGATTATATCGTAATCTCTCTCTCTCTCTCTGTGTGTGTATATATATAAATATATATATCTATATATATATATACACACAAAGAGAGATAATATAGTATAATGGTGCATTAAAGGTGCAGTGAGTATGATGTATAACTCACTATCTGTGTCTGATCAGCTGAATGTATGAGCTGTTGGAATGAGTCAGCAGCAGCTCCTCTCCATCAGAGGGCGCCGTGTGTCTCCTCCATGTTTTGACAGGAGCCCAGAATGGACAAACTAAAGAGCTGTAGAGTTTGAATGAGAAGTGAAGCCTGACACAGGTTCTAACATGTTTAGAAGAGAAGGACACTTCACCACTAGATGGAGCCACGTGCTGCACACTGAGCCTTTAAAGGGTTTACTATAATTCATCTCTATAATTAAAATGACCTAATGAAAAGATGTTTCAAATATGAATGATTCTTATTGATTAATACTAAAGATGAAGCTGATGCACTTATAAAATGGAAATAATGGTTTAATAATTAAATGTTTGAAAATGTTGATTGATCGGATCAAAGTGATGGATTGATTGACTGATTTATCGATCTGTTTGATCTTCCAGGTTTCTGCAGCCTGGAGCCTTGAAACAGATCAGCTCAGTCAAATCATTATGTAAAGAGAGTGACAGGAAACAGCTTTTAGTCAGGCAGGAAGTAGTCAGTGTCAGGGTGGCGGCGGCGGCGGCGGCGTCCTGGTGGAGGGGTAGGCTAATGGAGAGTGACTGTCGGATCCCGGTGGCGTGTTGTCGTCCCAGAGTTCTTGTCTTCCACGCTCTGTTCTGGGGCCTGGTTTCCCTCAGGTCAGTCTGAAGGTCAGAGGTCATTCTGACAGGATGCCTGTGACACTGCAGTTCTGTTCTCACCAGCAGATGGCAGCACGTGTGGGAGACACCTTATGATGTCATTGTAGTGACGACATCATCTTTAGTCACGCCACAGTTCCACTCAGCTGCTGACAGAGGGAGACAGATCGTATACACATAACAACAGAATGGGATGTAGGATGTTCGTCAACGTGTCTCGTTGTGTTTCAGAGTGTTTGGCGCCGCCCTGCTGAGTGAAGAGAAAACTACAGGTACAACTCGATCAAATCCTAATGTCTGAGTGACGCAAAGGCTTCTGGGAAAATGACCCGTGTCTCCTCTCCTGCAGCAGTGAAGCCCGTGATCTCCCCCTGCTGGCTGCAGGAGGAGTTTGTGGTGACCGCAGGCTGCTCGCAGTGTAACGCCTTCCAGACCGTGAGTCTTTGAACATGTATGGGGGCGGCAGTAGCTCAGTCAGTAGGGACATACGTTGGTAACCGGAGGGTTGCCGGTTCAAGTCCCGCACCCGCTGAGGTGCCCTTGAGCAAGGCACCAAACCCCCACCTGCTCGGGGCACCTGTATATGGCAGCCCCCTCGCGCTAACATCCCTCCCTCAGTACATGTGTTGTGACTGTGTATGTCAATAATATGTAAAACAAACAAACAATGAATAATAGAGTGAAACATTTGAATTTCCCGAACGAATAAAGGTGATCTTATTGAGCATGTGATTTGGTGAAATAACGCTCTGTGTGTGTGTGTGTGTGTGTGTGTGTGTGTGTGTGTTTCAGAAGTCGTGGTTGGCCTGTGAACACACTGGTTACGTGGAGAAGGTGAACTGCACCAAATCCAACAAAGACGAGTACAAGAGGTCAGAGGATAAGATCAGAATAAATGAGCCTTTATAATAATAATGGTAATAGTTCTAAATCAGACCAGGATCAAAACAGTGTGACTCAGTAATAATTGACATTGTAAACCCCGCCCCCCCAGCTGTCGCTCCGCCGTGATGGAGGAACATCTCTTCTGGAAATTTGAGGCGGCCATGTTGGCTCTGACGGTCGTCTTCGGCGTTCTTGTGGTCGTCCGTCAGCGATGGCTCGATCGCCTCGCTTCGGAGAAGGTCCGTCGCCAGATTGAGTCCATCTAGAACACGGGAGAATCCCAGACCTGGATCAAGATCAGGACCAGGATCTGTATTAGAACTGAGTGGTTTTAATCCTGCAGCAGTATTTCATCCAAATTCAGAGGTGGAACTGAAACTCTGGGCGGTGGATCAGGTGGATCAGGACTCAGGAAACCTGGATGAACCTGGAGGAACTTGAATGAACACGATGTGGAAACAGGACATGAGGAGACCAGCAAGGTTCCGAACTGAAACCAGCAGAGTCTTGGTTTGAGTTCTTTGAGGTCAAACCATCATGTGAACTTCAGACATTTCAGTCGTTGTGGAAACGGTTTCCACTGCTCATGAAGATGATTCAAATCTGGAGTCTTCAAGAGAATTTGACAATTTTACTTAAGAACGGTTCAAACTTAATTTTCCATCTGAAATAAAAGTCAATCCTGCCGTTATCTTTCCCTGAACCTGATTGGTCATCCTCACCACACCCTGAGCTCTGATTGGTTCCTGCTCAACACGAGTCTGAGGAGAGGCTGTGTGTTTTTCATCAAAGGTTCTTGTTGAAAATGTTTTCGTTTTTCTGAGATCAACAAAAAGTTTGTTCAAATAAAATCATCAAAAATGACAAAAACCTCCATTGGTCTTTTCGACACCGTTGAACTTCCTGTTCCGTGACCCGCTCGCCTCCTCTGAAAACATTTTTTCTGCCGGATCCAGACTTCAAAGTTCAAGTGAAGCGTGAACCATGTGACCTGACAGGCCCCGCCTCCTCTGTAGAGCTCAATACATCCTCGTCCTTTGTTCTTACTCGCAGCTTGTTCTTGACACATGAGGCGGCGGCAGGAGCTCAGTCAGTCAGGACGCAAGCTTGTAACCGGAGGGTTGCCAGTTCAAGTCCCGGACGGACCAGGTGTGGAGGCTGGACTGGGAGCTGCAGAGGTGCCAGCACTGCCGAGGTGCTCTTGTGCAGGGCACCGAACCCTCTGACATCCCTCCCTTAGTGCATGTGACCACATGTACAGCAAACACCTCCAAAACAAAGCATGTCAATCAATAAGAGTGAGTGGGATCAATAAAGGTCTTCTTCTTCTCACCCGGTGAAGTTGGTTGTGTCCTGACCAGGAAGAACTTTGCTCTTGTTCTTGCAGCCCAGGGATCAAGAACCAAGTTCTCTGTTCTAGAGCAGAACTCTGCTGTTTGTGTGTGTTTGTCTCCATCCTGACCGGAAACACCCACCTCCTCTGTCACGTTGGCGCCGCCTGCTGGTGAGAATCCGGATTGCGTTATCGTTGCGAAGCGTGTCAGACGCTCTCCCTGACGTCATCAGGAGGCGACAGGCAGCTGGTTACGCAGTTGTTAGTTTGATGGGATCTGTGTCGG
>JAFBJT010008461.1:124894-139158 GCA_016785325.1 Chascanopsetta lugubris | reverse complement strand
GACGGAGTGGCTGCAGCCCTCGACACCGTGGAAGCCAGTGAGAACTCTCACCCGCCCCCCAAATAGTAACTGTTCATTTTACAATTCATGTTCAAACACACATGTGACACCCCCCCCCCCCCCCAAAAGGGGTGCCCCCCCCCCCCCCGCCCCCTCTGCTGCTCCAGGAGTTTATCTTGACGGGTGCTGCGTTCAGCACCAGAAGCCCTTCCTGGAGGGGGGAACCCTGGGGGGCAGAGGTAATTCTCTGACCGTGGTGCCTCATCTGACTAAGTCTTATGACGACGAGTCGCATGCTGGTGATGGCATCCCTCTGTGCACGCTGAAGAACTTCCCTCACCGCATCGAGCACACTCTGCAGGTCAGACTTACTCAAAGCTCCGATCGGCTCCGGGCTCTGGGTCGTCACAACGGAACCACGTTGAAGACTGGAAACGCACAGTGAATGAGCAGAAACATGAAACGGCCTCGCTTGAAATATTTGTAATGTTCACGATTTGTCTCATCGATGGTGGTTTGTTCAAACATTAGTCAAATCTATTGGCATAGATATTTCCCGTAATCCAAGCATCTATGATGCTGTGATCGGGCTTAAGAGCGTTATTGATAAATGCTTTGGTTAGAATCCTAGAAATACTCTCGCTACGACAATACTATCAGTAATATTCTGCCGGTTTCACTTTTAAGTGTCCGAGCAGTTCAGTTGAATAGTTTAAAATCTGAACAGACGATGGCGCTAGATGAGAATGAATGGATTTAAAGAGTGAACTGTAATCTATGATGTATTGTGAAATACTACATCCAGTGCTTATGAAGGGATTTCTCCAGGAACCAAATTCCGCCTTGTGGGAGAGATCCAGTGAATCACATGGTTCATCCTCTGGGTTCCATGAATCATTGGTAAAAATGGGGTTTTTCCGAAATCAGAGTCCATCATTTACACATAGGAGCCGACGTGTCCAAAAATAGGTGTCGGGCACAATTCTTGGTTTAGTTAAGATTTGAAGAAAAACTCTGAACTGATTGTCATGATCCAACAGTGTATTGAAGCTTCAATGTACTTTTCCTGTGCACTCACTTTGCTCTGTTGTTCCCTCAGTGGGCAAGAGACCAGTTCGAGGGACTCTTCAAACAAACCCCTGAAAATGTGAACCTCTTCCTGAGGTAAGACACGATGTCGTCTCCACGTGATAAACCACACCTCCGGCAGTACATGTGAAAAACTGCTCACACCGATCTGCTGCCAATCTGCTGGTTCCTGCCTCATGATGACTTCTGCTCGCTCTTTTTACAGGGTGTCTCCACTCTCTTACAAAGCATCCCAGGGCTAAATGAAGTCGTCGGAACTCTTTTTCTTTTTGTTTTACAAAGCAAAAGCAGTCAAAGTTGACATAAACAGTCTGTCTCACCAAAGCTCCGCACTGTAAAGTATCTCTCGCTAACTCTTTTCCTCTTTTCCCCCCCCCCCCCCCCCCCTGAGCTCTGCAGTTAAACGTTTTTGATGTTGTTCATAGCGCCCCCTTTGGCAGTCAAGCAACACACGGCAGGTTTTCCGTCACTCGCTCAGCTAGCACGCACTGGTTGGCCACCAGGTCGTGAGCGAGAAGTACTTCACATACTAGCCAACGACAGGCTGACACATGCAACTGCATAAGTCTTGGAATGTCTTATTTCATTGGATTTTGTTGCAGCCTGCTCACTCGTTTCCATGAAGAAGAACAAAAAAGTACCTTTCAGCCGTGCTCCTACAGCTCATTCAATTGAAAACAGATAAAAGACCAGATGCTATGATGAAGGGTTTCGACCTAATTATGATGTACGCGCTCGTCAGTGACAGATCCGAGCTTCAGTCCCACACTGTGTCTGAGCTCGGAGCCGAGCTAATCCTTCCCCCCCGATTCTGTTTGTTTTGGGGAGATCTGTCATAATCTCCCCTCTTTGTGAAGCACTTACACTTTCTTATGTTTCTGTAGCGAAGCAAACAGCGCGAGCGGAGCGGAGATATTGCTGGCCGGCTCACGCGGCCAGCGAATGTTCACATTCCTCTGATGTTTGGAAATTAGACTGTGTGTTTAGGAATACTCTTATAAGCACATTCCTCTGAGGTCTCAGCGTCATGTGGAATCAACAAAAGAGCACCGGGACTTTTCCATGAAGCTGGCCGTGTTGATTTCCAGACCATTTGAAGTCACGCTTAATGAGGTCATGGAGAGGAACAGTCATGTTTGTGCGGATCTGTGCAGAACTACAGTACGACTGGAATAGTTCCTGTTTGGGCCTGTCTCCGGGCGTAAGTGCACGTAGGGGAGGCTGAGCTGTCTGGCCGTGTGTGTGTACACACGCTGACCGGCAGTGCACCACAAAACTTACACAAAACCTCATTTCCTCCATGAGTCCACAGCTGATCACCAAAGGAATTCCCTCTGAGTCAGGAACACGGTCGACAGCCTCGTTTACACAAATCTGCTCAGTCACTCTCTGATGCTTCTCTATCGGATGAAACCTTGGTTCCTCGGGACTTTCTGAAATGTCACCTCCGCCTCATGTTCTAAGCCTAATTCCAGATAGCAGGAATGCGCGGAGAGGAGAAAGTCTTTAGCATGTCCACTGTGGGCTACTGTAAAAACATGGCGGCCCCCGTAGAGAAGACCCCCTCCTCGTGTAACTATGCATTAATGGGCTCTTTTAAGGGTGACTGAACTGCTGCATTGTGTCCTACAGAGATCCAGGTTTTGTAACACGGACCCTGGGCAATAGTGATGCTGAGGCGTTGGAGGTTCTTGGAGGGGTGTGGCTCAGCCTGGAGGACCCCGCATCCGGAGGACAGCACCCGGGGGACTGGAGGGACTGTGTGAGCTGGGCACGGTGCAAATGGGAGACGCTTTACAACAACGACATCCAACAGCTCCTGCACTGTTTTCCTCCCAATCAGGTAAATATGGAGCTTCTTGGAGCTGAAATTGATGTCAGTGGACACAAGGGGGCGCTGTTGTGAGTTTATCCGAGAAAGGTTATTTCGCAGTCAACATTGCAGTGTGGCACTGAAGTGCAACAGAGTAGAGGGCTGCTTGGAGGGAATACACAATGTTATATTATTAGTAATAATGATACAGCTTTTGAGAGGAAATGACTTTGATTCCAAATTGAACTGTGATCTGATTCATATCACACATTTTCAAATTAACGTTTTCTTTGCTTGCTCTTATTATTATAAAAAAATGTTCCTCTTGAATTTTACGTTGATTCTCATCATCTCATGATTTTCAAAATTCTCCTCAAATTGTTTTATTTCCAAACTCCAAATGCCCCAAAAAAATCTGCATGACCCTGATAGTCATACAAAGCAATTCCAGTGTGTTTATTCTTATTCTTATTCTATTCTATTCTATTCCCTGCCACTCACTTTACAGAATAATGCTGTGTGTTTATCCTCGGCTCAGAAACCACTGCTTGAAATCTGAACTCTTGAAAAGTCCATTGCTGATGAATATCTCCTCAGCACCTCTCTTCAGGGTGTGTAAGCTAGTGAAGCGCGCAGACAGAGTGATGTCACATGTTGGTGTCACATCTGGGGGTGGTGGGGGTGGGGGTGGGGGTGGGGGTGGGGGTGAGTGTGTGCAAGGGGATGAGGATTCAGTGTCAACCCAAACAGACCCTCACTGACCCCAGTCTCAGTCCAGAAACTGGACACTATACTTAGCATACATCATGTCTGTAGGGTTGTAAAGAAGAGAGAGGATTTATAAATAACAGGAGACATTTCCCCCTAATGACTATTTATGACTTTGAGGGTAAACTGAGAGAGACTTTTTGGGGTTTACATTTTGAGTTAGAATTTCTATATTCAAACGAGTGAGTTCTTTTTTAATAACTCTCGCTGGCCCGTTACCAGTTAGGTAACCATGACGACATCGTTCTCCAGGAAAGTCAGTTTCGACCACAGACTCTCGGAGGAACTAAGATAAGACCTCTAATGTCGGTTAACGTTCACAAACCAACCTGACAGATGCGGGCGCACAGGCGTCATGACGCACGGTGACATGTTTGACATAACGGCTGCTTTAGTGGGCGTGAGCCTCTGCACGGAGGTGAGGAGAAGTGGCTCTGTGTTGGTTTGTTTAGTGTGTTTACTCCGTTACATAAGTACTAAAGGGCTGGATTTGAACTATGACAGGGCGGAATCTTCTTCATCACAGGCTCCACACAGGCGTTGAGACAAAAGGGAACTTGACATTGGTCAGTTACGGGTGTAGAGCAAAGTTCCCGTTATTGTCAGTTCAAACAACTGTTACGTCTGTGCTTTTATTCCCTTCATTAGTCAGCCGCCTGTCACCAGCATAAGCAATACAAGATGACTGGCTGATTGTGATGAGTCACTAAAATATGTATTTTGATATTGTATTGAAGGAGTCATTTCATGGTGCTTGCATCCACCATTTTGCACCACCATTTGAATTCCAGATTGGATGAACATCATTTGAGTTACAATGAAAACTGAAAACGACCATAGATTCTCCTAAATGCTTGGTGCAAGCTGCAACATGCACGTCAGACACTAGACATGTAAAAACATGGCGGCCCGCATCGAGAGGACCCGCTAAATGTAAATATACAAAAATGGGCACATTTTAGAGTTTAAAAAGTATATCCATGAAAATGTCTGTATGTCATTGTTTTGTCATATTTTCTTCTATCAATAGAAGTGACAAAAAAAATGGCCGAAATCTTACACACTGCACCTTTAAATGCATTAAAAAAAAGCCCCTTTCGTAGCCCCCACTCAGCCCTTTGAAGGGCAGGTTACTGTAGCTGCTCTGTTCAGCCGGTAGGCCACATACAGTGGCGACTGTTTGGAGCAGGAGACGGTTGTTGTTGTTGCCTTTTGGCTGCTGAGGCAAACGCCCCGACAGTGAAAGGTGCCACCAGCACCACCGGGAGACTCTCTTTCCCGGCTTATGGACCATTTGGTGACTTCAAAGCTCCCAGGTCCTTTGTTCCCTTATCAGACACACAAATTGTGTAGTCAACACACCGCTGATAACAATATTATAGCCTGACTGTTCTCTGGGAGGATTTGCTGAGCTCCTGCTGTGCAGGCACACTGGAGACATGGGGAGTTCTATCAGGACACTCACTGACACTCTGTGCTCTCCACGCACTGAGCTGGAGCTGTGTTGATGGGTCGACACCAGACCTTTCATATATGTGCCGATCAAAGAATGATTTTTTTTACAGAAAAAAAGGTTGGAAAATGTGTACAATTATGCTTTTATTGTGAAAATGTTTTTTTTTATTCTATTTATTCATCCATGTTCTTTATTTTTCACTTTTATTTGTCAAATGAATTCATTTCTAATTCAAAATAATGATCATAGCTACATTTCTCTGTCTTCTCTCTAGATGACCCCAATCGGGCTCCCCTTCTGGTCTGGATCCAAGAGATGCCCTCGCCCTTTGACCTTTGTCCCCAACAATGTGAGTAGTTTCGGGTCCAGTTCCTCAGTCGAAACAGGACGACTAGAGTCACTGAATTCAGTGATAATCATTCACATTCCGACTTTATCTGGTCTGATAACAGCTTTTCCTCACTGTGACCGTTGACTGGATTCTTATCTGAACAGGAGATCATGTTAACCAGCATATGGGCAGTAAAAGACAGATAATGATGTCACTCACAATGCTCTTATAGTGACAACAAAGTTAATTGGCTGTAATTAAACAGACCATACTGTAATTCACAGGGTTAGTGCAATAAAACGATGTCAATGAAAAATGCGTGCCATCCACGAGTGAAGTCACAGGTCACGTCTGCTCTCCCCTCGACTCTCATCGCAGAACCTACCATCAGTTATCATTAAAAACTCAAAGGGTCTTTATTTTGTCCATCCTGGGCTACTGTAGAGATAAAGAGGTGGCCTCCATAAGAACCTGTTGTGAGATGTCAAGACTTATTCGAGGGTAATAAAAAGAAGGATTCATACATTCAACTTCTACTCTCACCAAAACATCAGATTTGTTATTTCATATTCCCTCTCTCCTCTTCATTATAGTTGGGGAATTTGACACAATGAACCTTTAATGCACTGCTGTAATACCTACAAGATAAAGGCTCAGTATAAAAACACTGAGCCAAAATGAAATAGAATCAAATGAAATAGAATAAATGAAAATAGATTCAAACAAGAATGAGTAATGATTGTGATTATTATGAAGGATTATTTTTTTAATGTTTCTCATTGACCCATCGCTTTGTCATCCTTGGGTGTAGATCAGGTTCAGTCATTAACAGTAATAATTGCAGTGCATCCAGATGATCACTGACAGTTCATGCTGTGTTTCAGACCACTCACATGGATTACGTGGTGGCGGCAGCTAATCTCTATGGACACATCTATGGCATCAACGGGACAA
Source organism: Chascanopsetta lugubris (assembly GCA_016785325.1). NCBI lineage: Eukaryota > Metazoa > Chordata > Actinopteri > Pleuronectiformes > Bothidae > Chascanopsetta > Chascanopsetta lugubris. The sequence continues at coordinate 132,747 of JAFBJT010008461.1, read as the reverse complement.
GGGACCGGTCCTCCATCAGAGACATCTTGGAGACGGTCCACGTCCCGTCTTTCACTCCCAGCTCCTCTGTGAAGATTCACGTCAATGACCAGGAGCTGCAGGAGAGCAAGGAGAGGGAGAGTGGTGACGCAGGTCGGACGCCCCCGCTGACATTTAATCACTCGTCATGACCTCGCCTCATCCCAGGACATCGTTTATCTAATCTCTCTCTCTCTCTCTCTCTCTCTCTCCGCGTCTTTCCTCCAGAGAAAGCTCGACTGGAGGAGTTGAGGGGAAAGTTGGCCTCGCCGTCGCTGAGCAGCTCGGCCGCACCGATGCGCCCCATCGACTTTGAGAAGGTAAGGGCTGGAGTAGAGTGCCGGCGGGGAGCGACTCTCAGATCTATAGGTGCTCTTTGAGCGTGCGTCTCTTCTTGAAGGGCCTCATTGGCCGGAATCTGAAGCTGCGCCCCCCCCCCCCCCCCCCCCCCCCCCCCCCCCCCCCCCCCCCCCCCCCCCCCCCCCCCCCCCCCCCCCCCCCCCGCCCCCCCCCCCCCCCCCCAGCCCCAACACAGAGCTCCTGTGTTCTCCGCTCCAACGCCTCGGAGCTAAGGTGTATATTTTGGAGCAGTTCAGTCAGCCAGCTCACACGCAGCGGATTTCAAGTTGTGAATGGGGCCAAGGTGAGCGCTGCGATAACACTGGACAGAGACATTCTGCCCTCAACCGTGCGCCTTTGAAGTGACACACTCTGACCCCTCGGGGCAGAGCTCTCTCAATAACACGTTCATTGTGCCTCCGTCCGCCACCTCATCACAGTCCGTCGCACCCTCCCTCAACAACTCATCGCTCTCGGGCGGGACTCGAACACTCGGAGTGAAGACGAACGTCGGGCCAGACGTATCTGCTCATTCCCCAAAGAGCTCTCATCACCTTTTGGTTCAAATCAATCTAGAACTAACTGAGACATGAAGCTCCTGATCGGTCCGATGTCTCGTGTGCATTTGGCCGCCGCCATCCTTTAAAGGTGCAGTGTCTAAGATTTGGCGACGTCCGGAGGTGAAGTTGCATCCATCACATCACCCTCACCCTTCTGAGTACGCAGGGGGGAAATCATTCAAACTCAAAAGAGATGTCTTTTAGTTTGTCCGCTCTGGGCCGCTGTAAAAACATGACCCCCTCCTCAAGTCAGTATACTTCAAGGGCCCATTTCAAAGGTAATGTAAAAAGCAAGTAGAAACATTGAGCTGATTAAACATTTGTGAAAATGTCTGTATATGCGCATTTGTAATTTTAGATAAAAGGGACAAAAAATGACCAAAATCTTACACACTGCACCTTTAACTTTAAAAAGAAGTAAAGAAAAAAACAAAAAATGAACTTCAGTGGGTGGTGACATACCTGCATTCAATCTATTCTGCTTTGACCAGCTCAAGGGGGAACGTTGAAAAGAGAAACGACGATAGTCCTCGCCCCTTAGAAAGCCCCGTAATTACCCCTCACAGTCAGAGGGCAAACGACCCGACTGACACTTGAAAGTGAAAGTGGTTCAGAGAAGAGATGAGCAGAGAACCTTTGCCCCACGATGTGAGTTCACCAAGCCGCACAGGTGAAGCCTGGAGAGGAGCATTCAGTGACTCACATTAATGAAGGTGCATGAGGTAAGTCAGGTCCATATCAGATGTCGCCTTTAGATAAAAACGCCACCCCCCAACCCCCCCAACCCCCCTTTATTGCAGCCCCCCCCCTTTTTTTCCATTTTTTTATCCCTGCATGCCCAGGTCATGCTGTGGATGGATGGAATGTGTGTAGGAGGGATTCAGAGGCATCGGGTTGCCAGCTCGCAGCTTCCCCTCAGTCCCTGAAGCCATCCCTGAGTGACAGTCGTCTGCCTCTGCCTTTGTGCGGCGGCAGCGGCGGAGGCATGACCTCACCGGCCACATCCATCAGCACAGAAATCTCACTTCCACTGCATTCTGATGGGGTGAGCGTGTCGTGTATTCCACTGATTTAAGGGACGTGGGGACAAAGGCTTCAAAGCCCGACGCAGGAGAGACGCCGCGGCGAAGCGTCGGGCCTCTGTCGATCTGTCGTCGTATATCGTTTTCACAGCGGATCCCGCTCTCCTCCTCCTTCTCCTCGTCCTCCTCCTCCTCCTCCTCCTCACTGTCAGATGTTTACTTTGGAGTAAAACCTTTCTCTCTTCAAACGTCTCTACATTTATGCTGGAAAGTGTCTTTTCACATCAGTGATGGCACTTTCTTCCATCTTGGGAGGAGAATCCCTCTCGTGGGACTTATCTTGTTCGTTATCCTTATTCCTGCTCTGTCACTCCTTATTCAGCGCTATGAGAGAAACTGTGATTTGTGAAAATGGAAAATTTGATTGATTGATTGGTTGGTGGATAAACCTGAATACAGAGTTTTAAACCTGTGACAAAACAAAAAGAACGGTTCCAAATTGGGTATGACTGCATTCATATCAACCTGTTGTGAGTTGACATGAGGTTGTGTTTGAAGTGGGCTGGAAGTTTCCCCCCTGAAACAATGGGGCAGTGGGTTCCATGTCAAAGGTTCCATCCGGGTGCTGCCTGCATTTGACTATCGACTTCACAATATGGAAGTGTAATAAAGAAATATGATAAATGCAAGAATAAAATCAAATAGACGCTTTTTTATTGATCCCACAATGGGGGGATCATTTGCATGTTAAGGCAGCTCACAGTAATAATAATAATAATAATAATATGGATATCCCTCACATACCATGAAATAATATTATGTACACAAAAGCCTTCACCCAGTTTTGGGACAGTTGTTGTATCCTTTGTTCTTTGCGAGCATCTCTAACGAGTTTCCACCTCCTGTGCCACAGGACGATGACACTAACTTCCACATGGACTACATTGTTGCTGCGTCCAACCTGAGGGCAGAGAACTACTACATCCCTGCAGCAGATCGCCACCAGGTCCGCGCTCACACCACACACGCATCACTGAATGCAGTCTCTGCGAAGGGTAGACATTATAGAGGTAAAGGTAGAAAGATGAAGCCGAAGCTGCAAAGGTGGTAAGGATTAGCCCCCCTCCCCCCTGCCCCCTCCCCCCACCCCCCTTCCTCCGGGTCTTGTTTTGAGTTGGTGCCGCACACACCTGCCCCGCAGCCACAGAAACAGCCTGCTGGCCTATTGTCCCCGAAAGCAGAACTAATCACAGCACTTTACCTGTCGCCTGGGAGGCGACACCTGAGCCAGGCCTTGTTCCAGCCGCCGGTGCTGCAGACACAGAGGGTGGGGGGCGGTGGGGAGGCTGGGGGGGGGGGGGGGGGGGGGGGGGGGATGCGGGGTCGTGGCCAGCGGGTCTTGTGTACTTGTGCAGAGGCCACGTGTTGCATCTTGTATGGGATCAGTTTGACCCTCAGCTCAACCTTCAGATATTGTATTTGATGTATATACATACTGAGTAGCTTCCACTCTGCCCCCCCCTTCACATCAGTTATTGTAAATATTGTAAGGGTGTGTTTCCAAAACGGACTGACTTATGATGAGCCAAATCAGATATAAGAGATTCAATGGAATGCATCAGCCAATCACTGTGCGCTGCTGTTATGCATCATTAGCTTTTCGATTCATCTTGAAAGGAACACAGCTTTTTGATTTGTGGAAAAAAAAAGATTCAAATCATTGACCTCAGTTCAAATGGAAATATTTCAATCAAAGAAAATCATTCGAGCACATACCACTGCCAAGGCCCACGGCTCCCATTAAAGGTGCAGTGAAAAGATTTGGCTAACTGCAGCGGTGTTTTAGGTGTGTATGATTTTCATTACCCTAAAAGACAGGATCAAATAGAAATCACTCTGTCACCAAGGCCATCGTATTGACTGGCTCGTACTTCTGTGACTTTGAGCCAACTCAATTAGATGGGTGAGTGCGCTTTTTAATTCAAGTCACTGGCAATCATTAAAATAAGATGTCGATGGAAATAACTCGTAAAATACCAGTTAATGGCCCCAGAATCGGTCAGATGGATAAACGGTAAAAACCCCTAGAGTCGAATCTTTGCCAAATAAAACTGAATAAAAATTAAAAAATACACCTCGTACTTGAGTACTTCTTCAAAAAAAACAAAAATGTTCAGATGATCATGAATAGAATTTTGAAAAGTGAACCCCTCATCCTTTCCTCCCCCAGAGTAAACGTATTGCTGGGCGGATCATCCCGGCCATAGCAACCACAACAGCAGCAGTGGCCGGCCTCATGTGCCTGGAGCTGTACAAGCTGGTGATGAGACACCAGGACATCAGGCTTTACAAAGCATGCTTCATCAACCTGGCCACTCAGAGGATGGTGATGTGCCAGCCCAGCCCACCGCCCCAGCTCCAGGTGAGTAACAGCTCTGGGAGCAGCTTGAAGCGATGGTGGGATGTTTCAGGGTGGAGATCTACGGTGCAGTCGCTCGCCTACAGAGCCCGAGTCAGGCTCTTTGTATAAAGCCTGACAGACTCTCACTGTATATGCCTTTATAATTTAAGCCTGTCTGCTTAGTGGATAAATCTGTTGAGTCTTTTGTAGGTTCACTTATTTCCTCCCTGGCTGGAGAGCATTAAGTCATGAATCAGTGCTCTCACAGTGCCAGACCACCGCCAACTCTCAGCCACTTGCGTGTAAGCCCATGTGTCTTTAGCCGGCCCCTGTTTAATCCTCTCAGTGTTTGGGTGCAGGTGAGGAACCGATGTCTGCTCCCGTGTTCGCGCGAATGAAGCGAATTCAAGGCAACTTTCGTTCAGAGCTGAAAGAAAAGGGGCCTGTTCTCGTAACGACGGTGTTCTGAGGGGTCAAATTGCTATAAGGGGTCAGATGAAGGTTAAAATGAAATGTAACAGTTACTCGTTAAAGGTGCAGTGTGTGTACGATTTTGGTCCATTTTTGCCATTATATCTAAATAAACAGAATTCTATACAGACCATTTTTAATGTCTGTACAATCAACTTGCTTTTCACATAACCCTTGAGTGAGCCTTTGGATGTATCTTTACATCAGTACGGGTCCTTCCTATGTGGGCAACCATGTTTTTTTGCGACAGCCCAGAGTGGACGAAGGGCCACCGTAGGTTCTTCTGCATGTTCTGATGGGAAGGGTGAGGTGATGGATTCAATATGCAAATTCACCTGTAGGTGTCACCAAATCGTACACACTGTACCTTTAAATGTGCAGCCATTTTCTACATTATTATAACAATTGAGAACCTTTTACTCTGAAACAGACAGCAAACATGGCTTCCGGTGATAAAAAAAAAAATCATTGATTATATCTGACACATATTGAACTCAATATTGCCACCATCTTGATGTCGACATAAAGGGCACAATTACCCCAAAGATATTTCGTGATAATAAGCTCAAAATGTAAAAGGAATAGCATGAATATCACAGTAAATTCTTGACAGTGCACTTTGTGAATCCGACACACTGTATCTTTAAAACATGGGGGGAAAAAAACAAAATGGCCATCAAGTCAACAAATCCATGACGGCTGGTGCCTCGATATGTCACCTCTGGAGAGATTCAGTCACTGGAGCCGACGCGCCCCGGCTCTCTCCCACTCGGGGCACTGCACCTCTGACAGACAGGGGTCAATGGGGGTCGGCCGGCGAGGGTAACTCGGTCCCGCAGGACGTGAGGAGGGTGCAGCGACCACAGGGGGCTCCGACACAGCGCGGCTCTGGTTTCGTCTTCGGTTACGGGCCAAAAATGCTGCAGCTGCATTAAAGGCTGCTGCGACGACAGAGGCAGCTGTGACTTTCTGCGCAGTCCCGGAGTTCCACACATGCCCTCTCACTTATCCACAAAGGCCCCCGCTGTTCTCACAGTTGTTGTCATCCGCATTCTCCATCTCACCATCGCACACTTTTTCTTTTCAATCTTTCGGACTCGAAGGCCTCGCCGAGCGTAGCGCGGAACATTAGATCCACTCGATGAAGGACTGCACTCGCGCGTTACCTGACATCATCACCAGCCGGCGGGATTTATATTCCAGTATTCAGTCATTCAGTCGGAGGTAATGGGCTCGCGTTAGATTTTCCTGACCAGGGGGACTCACAGTGTTGCAGTATCAGCTTTGCTCTGCTCAGGAGAAACAGGGCGAAAACAGTGACTTTGTACCTTTGTACATTTTCCAACATGTTGAATGAGAAACCAGAAAAATCTCTGGAGAACCAAGAGGTGCCATATATCCATATAAAGCAGTGGTTCTCACCTGGTGTGGGTTCGAGACCCACCGTCACCCCTTAATGACGAGTCGCAACCCAAATAGATGGAAATGTTCAACTATTTAACAAAAAGATGGTGCGGTTTGAACCTGAGATGCAGAAAACAAACTTCTGCTTCTACTTCTACTGTCTGTAAGCTTTACATGGCATCATCGCCACCTACTGTTAAGGAGTGTGAATAGACAGCACATCAGTGCATTCAAAATCCTCTTCAAAATAAAAGCATAGGTTTTCTTTCTTCTTAACTTTCTTTCCCCAGTCAAAAGCTCGCCACACACTGAAAACGGGTCACTTTTGGGTCGCGACCCACCAGTCGAGAATCACTGCCATAGAGAACGCTACCGAACACGTAGGTTGGTGATGAGAGCCTTTCGGTGATAACGGCCGACACCAGTGTTGATGTGATGTAGTCCACACGGAAACAGCTGCAGTTTGTCCCTCTCATGTTGACCCCAACACGGTTCATGGGATCCATACATACAAAGACTGTGTCTTTTTGTTATTATTTCAAATCACCACTGGCCTGGTTGGCCGTGCTGTTGTCCGGAGTCAGAGGCTCACGTTCTCTGCAGCTTCCTGGATGAGGTTTGTTGATGTTTGGAAGTTACTCGCTCGTCTCCTCCGACCATCTCCTGTGTCCGTGTCACGGTCCGGACATGACCTCGTCATCGAGAGCGATAACGTGAGAATAATGAAAAACGAAGGAACCTCCACTTACTCTGAGCCCTGCGTGTGTCAAGAGGAGAGACGAGTAAACTACGAAACAAGGCTAACGTGCTTGTGTTTGGATTTTCTCACTCCTCTAATCTTTTTTGAGATCTGAGCTTTTATTGGACGCTTTCTGAGGTCGTTGGCGACGTGCAGCTGTTGAATATCACTGATCAGACCTGCTCCGTCAACAGCTCGGCTTTCGTTCGTGATGACTTGGCCCCCGACCGTCATGAGATCAACCCCAGTTCATTAATATCAAGTAACAACACTCACAGCCCACTGGCAGTACCGGTGGCCCACCCGCCGCTCACCCATCACGACAGCAGGAGCTTGAGTGACCCACGCTGAGCCCATACAGAAAGACATGTTGTGATTGTGTGGGTTTTAACTACTTATGTTTTGAGTGAGCTCCCACGACACAAACCTGCTTTCCTCTCTCTCCACAACCCAAACAAGCGAGTGCTCACTCTCCCACCGCACCAGACATTTTCCAGAAATTGTTGCTTTAAAGCAGCTGTTTCCCAAAATAGGAAGTTCCCCTGGCTCCGCCCCCCCCCCCCGCTGCTGCTGCTGCTGCTGCTGCTGCTGCTGCTGCTGCTGCTGCTCTCCATATAGAGGCAGAAATATGTAAACAAATGTGAGCTTGTCCTTGTCTGCTCAGCGCTGCGGCTCCTTAGTGTCATTTCCCTCCCACTGTTTATGTTTCTGTGTCAGGGGACTGAGACACATGTCATTATAGAGGGGGGGGGGGGGGGGAGTCTGGCGAACGGCCAGAGATGAATATTTCAGAAATTGCTGGGAAGGTTTGCAGAACAACTGTAAATACCGTGTTACCGTGGAGTTTTGCCTCCAGTTCCTTGTGCCAGAAGTGGCACATTAAGTTGGACTGCCACATC
>JAFBJT010008461.1:83395-98810 GCA_016785325.1 Chascanopsetta lugubris | reverse complement strand
GTAAAACACTGTTTTTTTTAAATTAATTTTTAAATAAAAATGTTTAATGTTATATTATAAATGCATGTTATTGTTTTATTTGCGTAACATAATTATCAAATAATATGTATTATACAAATAGAAAAATACATACTATTGTGAAAAAGATTGAAAATGATTCTTTAAGGAATTGCACTTAGAGAGGTAGCTCTCAGCTTTGTCTGAATCTCTCCATCTCGCTTCTATTTTTAATTCCTCACTCTGGTTCATGAACTAGAGATGTGAGCAGCCGTGGTCATTATCCTGCAGCTCTATAAATCTCAGCTGTTAGTCAACCATCAAACCCCTGTTCTCTCCCTGTCGTCTCCTTCGCACCTGATTTATCTACTACCACTGTCTTGCCACTGCTTATGTGTAACTAAAGACATGAGGTAATAATGAAATATATCATTTTCTTGTCTTGTTACGCCCTGTCCCCCCTGCCCCCCCCCCACGCCCCGCCCCCTCCAGCTGGGGTCATCTCAGCCCAGAACATATCTGCGGCACGCAACACTTATCACTCATAATGGGTGACGAGGGAGACAGAGGTGGCCGCTCCTTTTTGTCTTTCATTTCCAAACTGTCCATTTATCAGGAGACTCAATCAATGTGTGATTACCGTTGATGGCTATCGTAAAAACAATACAAAAATAAAACAATTCCAGGAGCCCCTCTCAAGGTTATCCACATAATTGTGTTATTTATAAATATGAAATGGTTGTAAATGCGGCTGCCACAGTGGATGGTGCCGACGACTGATGAACATGATATATTTCCAATTTGCAGCGTCGGGATTGGCGCGGACAGGTCGATGCGCCTAAGAGCTCCTCGGACTGTTGGCTATTAACGCTGATAATAAAGGTTCACATTGGTATCTGACTCTCAGCCCAAACAGATAAGAACCATTCAACCGTGTTTGAAACCCTGACTGGTGTGAGTGGCACTGAGTTATTGCATCCACACACTGTCGCATTTTTACCAATAATTTAAAAACAGAGCTCAAATAGTGTAATTTATTTGCCTTAACTGTTGATGGGCTATTTGATATGATTGATACGTCAATCCACCAAGAAATCATTGATACATTACATTATCACTGAATTTTACATATTCAAATTTGTAGTGAATATATCTAAAATGCATTTCAAAAATGCCATGCCATGATATTCATCCTGCTGAGTCATGTTTACCAATTGACAACCTACGTCCAGTTCAGAGACTGTATATAAAGATGGACGTGGCGTCCGTGACATCACCCAAGTTTCTGCAGAGTGCTTATGAAGCTCGTGGTGGGCAAGTCCTCTTGTCGCAATCTTGCCGATGCCTATCTCCTCCCACTTCCTGGTTAATCTAAAAATGGGCAAAAAGGTGGAGCACAAGTAGAGCTGTGAGTAGGCCCATGGTGCTGTCGCAGCATCCACAGAATGTGCCTTATCGTCCCAGGTGTCACTCAAAAAAATCAAAAAGCGAGATGGAAAAAAATTCAAATGTGACTGATATAGACCAAAACTGTAGTTTGTACCAGGCTGTAAACATGTTTCATTCACCTCGAAAGATGTACATTTTAACATGGGAGTCTATGGGGATTTACTTGCTTTTGGAGTCAGTGGCCACTGTGTGAACACTGTGTGTTTTTCCCACTTTCATTAATCTGCATTGTTTGTTTGGGTTTTTTTGCTTTTGACATTCTTGTCCACTTAAACACACTCTTCCCAGTTATCTATCAGCTGTCTGCTTCACTGACAGTCTACTGACTTCACCTCTCTCTCTCTCTCTCTTTCTCTCTCTCTCATATCAACGTCCCTGTTGTTCCCATGTAGCTTCACGGTTGCAGTCAATCCCAGGCCTATACCAGGGGGCCTGAGTCTCGGAGGAAACACCACTCACCTTTGGTCCCTTTTGCTTAGTCGGGGGGGGGCAGCCTGGGGCCGCCACTCTCCGCCCTTCAACCCCAGGCTCACCTCATGTCCACCCTGACATTTTGCCCTCAAAGCTAAAGCTGTTTACCCCCCAGGCACAGGGCAGAGAAGCAATTGAGATCCCAAACGCTGTTGTATTAATCAAAGCCTGCTCTGTATTCCAATCATGGCGTGAGTGCCATGTGGCACAACTGTCATACACTCCTAAGAGCTCCCTGGAAGCCAGAGGACTTTCATTACTTTACGGGAATTGTGGCGTTCTCACATTTCCTCGCACACTTCTTTCATTTCAGGCCTCATCTCAATTTATGCACAAAAAAAAGAAAGAATGAAAGAACGAGGTCCATGTCTATTTCTTGAGAGAATGCAAGTCTGTGATGGCACTCGAATGAAACTAGAAGCTGTTGTGTAATATATGCAACACTGAGCTCCACTCCTTTGCATATCATTACCACCGCCGCCGTCCATCCTATTTCACCCAATCCCCGGTCTTTCATGAGCATCCGTAGCCAAAAGTCCCCAAAGTTAACGGTGCAATTACCATGAGTGTCTGTTAAGGGAGAGGTGGAGGGAAGGGGAGGGTAGGAGGGAAGGAGAGGGGAGGAGGGCGGGGGTGGGGGGTGGCATAAAAGATTGTTGAGTGTGATTCAGTGCTACATCAGACACATAAAAGAAGCCGGATCTGAAAAGAGGTAGAAGGTACAAACTCCCGTCTCAGAGCGAAGGAGGACAATTACAGCGAGGGTTTTTACAAAGGATGAGATAAGAGCTCGTCTTTAGAGTCTATTTGCTCCGGAATGAGCGAAGAGGAGACGGAACAGTGCAGAGAGTTTGTTGTATGACAGGAAGGTCGATAGCAAATGGCTGTCTTCTTCTCTTCCTTAGACTAGCAGCTCCCCCTTGTGGCTAAATCTGCCATATTTATTCACTTAAAAATCTGCGAGCACTTGTGTTCATTTTAAAAATAAGTTAAAGTATTCTTGAGTCAGTGCCACCACCCTGTCATACCTCTTTCCAACCACGAGAGTGAGTCATGTGTCCCTGTGGAGCTCACTCTGCATCGTGTCCACACCAGCTATAGGTCACATGCTTTCCGCCACAGGTTTGATGTTAATTTATAGAGATAGTTTTTTAGAAATCACCATCACAGATGTTTACATACTTCCTGTACTCATTTCAGAATAAAAGCCTGAAATCGAGTCCAACCTTTTGTTATGAGAGAGCTTTTATTTTAGCTCCAGGACCAGACGTTTCAGGAACTAAATTTGAAGGGTTCCAGTGTTTACTTTATTAGTCCCTAAGGGGAAGTTTGGCAAATATACTGTATATACATAAACATATACGTATATATACATTAATGGAGTAACTAGTATTTTGATTTGCATAACAATTGATATACTTGTTTAAATGTGCCTGTTTATTGTAGTAAACAGATTGTACGTAAATATGGACATAGCGTCTGTGTTGTCACCCATAGGTTTCTGCAGAGTGCATATGAGGCTCGTATATAGAGGGCGGTTCACTCGTAGCTTAACTCCTCCTACTTCCTGGTTCATCCAAAAATGGGCAAAGAGGCGGAGCAAAAGTAAGGCTGGGGTGGGACTTTGGTGGTGTTGCAGGATCCACAGAACATGGCAGGGTGGCACGGGTGGCACTCAAGCCACCCTCAATTCTGCACCATTTCAAACCCATGTCTGGATTGACACACTTTTGTAGACCGCCTCAAGTGGCCACCCTGTAAACTGCAAATGTTTCCATTTTCAAATGGGTCTCTTCGACACCGGAGGTAGCCACTTGGTAGTAAACAGAGGAGGCATTGAGAGCAGATTTTATTGGTGGAAGGGGTTCTAGCACACAACTGCTATTGATTGATTGTTGATGAATGGAACTACAAATAGCCGATGAGATAAAATACATAGTGGTCAAAGATTATTTTGTTAAAAATGTCCTTCCGAACACTTTGTTCCATACCTAATAATTGAGGTTACGGGGTTGAAAAGCTAAGTAAAGCGGGTCACAAACAAGCACTTCAATCCGCTCCAAACTTAGATAGCGATGGCGCTAAATGTCAACCATTGTCACTTTCAATGGATATCACAATAAAGACGCCATCTTTCAGAGAACGTTCCCTTGAAATGTCAGGGCCATGCTCAGGAGCCTTGATGGACAGCGTCCTCTCTTTAAAAGCAATATTGGCAGTAAACATACGAGGCGGCGCTCGTCTATCTGCCGTCACCATCAGAGAGCGGTGGAGGACGATAATGGCCTCAGAGGAACAACACCTGCTGGAGTTGAACTTTACCTTCTCCACATTTATTAGATCTGCAGGAGTGGAAACGTTCTGTTGTGCCTGTGGCTAAAAACAATTCGTTCTTATCCGAGAGGGAAAATCTCTCCACTTTGACTACTTAAACTTGTATACATTCCAAGATATTTTGATTTTTGAAGGTTCATATTCATAATTACCAACTATTTTAGAAACCAAGTGTCGGATTCTTATGCAAACATAAGGGTGCAGGTGAAAACTGCTACCATTTTGACATGCGCTATCAAGGACGACAGAATATCTCATAAATGTATCTGTAGCATTCCACTGTAGAGGATGGAAAACACCGGGGCTGACAGATGAGGCCAATATGGAAGTGGAAGACCTTGCAGTTTACAGGGTGGCCACTGGAGGCTGTCTTCAAAATCAAGCCAATCACCATAGACTCCAATGTTTAAATGACTAACACACACACACACACACACACACACACACACACACACACACACACACATACATACATACCCATACACACTCACACATGCACTGTTGCATACAAACACACTCACTTACACACACACACCCATACATACACACACCCGCACAGTCGCATACAAACACACTCACTTACACAGAAACACACACACACACACACACACACACACACACACACACAGTACAGACTCACACTCACACACACACACACACACACACACACCTTGACTCCCCTCCCCTGCGGCAGTTAAACACCTCCATCACCATTACAAGCCTTCTAAAGCAGAACGACACACGGGTCACCTCCGTCAGTCACGGCCTCGTAAACACACTGTAAAACAAACTCTGTTTTTCTTCCCGTGGGAAGAATTTGACAAACGAGAGCCTGATGAGATTCTAACATGTGTCGTGTTTGAACACAATCTCAGGCTAATTGTTCAGTTTTCGATCCGTCAACTACAAAAAAAAAAAAGAAATACAGTCACATGTCACTCCCTCATCAAAGTAAACATCTTTCAACACTAAAAAAAACAACAACTTTTAAGCGTCTTGTGTTAATTAGACACGTTTACAATTATGCCAATTATTTTCTAGTGGAGGTGTCACCTCCCTCACCCTTCCTCTTCCTGAAGTTGACCTGCCGCCTCGCCAATCCCACTGTCATAATTACCGTCATCACAATCGCTATTATCTTAATTGGCCTTATCTCCTCGTTAGCTGCTCGTTAGCTAATTGACTCGGCGAATATCCCGCCAAAGACAAAAGGCGATATGGCAGACGGAGATCAAGAGGAGACATCTGCCTGTTGAGGGAGGCGGAGGGGGGGAAAAAGTGGCGAGTGGCGCCTCATCTATCACGGTAATGACTGTCTCAACAACTGTGCACAATTACGTGGCGGCGGCGGCCGCGCCACGTTTACACAAGTTATCGCAGCAGAACACGGTCAGACGCTTAATGATACGGTCGCAGAGAAGTTAGGATGCGTAGAAGTGCGAGGATACAATTAAACGGCGTGTAAGAGCGACGCTGCATAGCTTCTGCGGTGTCAAAAAGCCAATTACGGGACACTGAGAGGAATACTGTAATTACAGCACGTTGATCTGAGGAAATGGCAGAAAAAATCGGAATGAGTATAAATTAAAGAAAAGGTCTGAGCTTTTTTGGTTTAATGACTAGCTGGAGAAAAAAATATTCGCAAATTCTTCATTCTTTAAGCAGAAGCAAATGTTTTCCCTGAATGTTTCATTCTGAATAATCCACACTCTTCTTCTTTGTCACACCGCTCCTCCCTCTGTTTCCGCCTCGGGGTGATCCTGAACCCCCCCCCCCCCCCCCATTCTCTCACTCTCATTTCATTTCCTCGCTACCTCATTCTTTCCTCTTTACTTTTTGTCTCTTTTCTTTAATGGTCTCCCTCCCTCCCCTCCCTCTCTGTCACTGCATGTTGCTTTAAGGTTATGGAGTCTAGTGGTGTCACTTGTAATAGGGTCCCATGGGTGCTCTGTACACCACCGCTGGGGCCTGAGAAGCGCCTGCATAATATAAAAGGGGGGGACTCGGGCTCTCTTGTCCTACTTTAAACAGGGTCTGTGTCTGGTTACTTTTGCGCATGTGTAGTTACATCTTTGTGAGGACCAGCTTGAGTTGAACATTTTCGGAAAGTGAAGACAGTTTGGTCTGTCCTCACTGCTTTAATGAGATGAGCTTTTAAGACATGGTTTTAGGGTTAGGTTTAGGGTTAGGGTGAGGCAATTAGTTTGGGGCTAGGGAATGCATTATGCCAAAGTGTGTCCTCACTAAGATACAAATACAAAGATGTATACATGTGTACATACATGTGTGTGTGAGTGTTCTTGTATCTTTGTGAGGACCAACCATAGACTGTTTATAAAGACAGACGCAACGTTCGTTACATCACCTGTTTGTTTCAGCGGAGTGGTTTTGAAGCAAATTGTGGGCGAATCCCTCGTAGCCATCTTGCAATTTCAAATGGTGAGGAAATAAAATTAAGCGAGTTAGAAAGAAATTCACTCTACGTATAGTTTTCACTGGAAAAAAACTGTGACTGATTGAGACCAAAACTGTAGTTTGGACCAAACATATTTCATTCACCTCTAAAGTTGATCATTTTAAGCTGGGAGCCAATGGGGATATGCTCCCTTTTAGAGTCAACCCCCAGTGGCCACCCTATGAACTGCACATTTTTTCACTTCCTTATTTGCTTCATCTGTCTGCACTGGAGGTTGCCACTTGGGACCAACTTGAGTATCATGGCCCATAGATTGTTATCTAGTCGAAGAATAGCTAATATACATAAATGTGTGTGTATATGAGGTCTCCAAGTTACTTAACAGACACCCGCAATAAATCAGAATAAGGATACGAAGCTTTAGCAGCAGCAGCAGTGCACCGATCAGACCTCCTGAAATCTCTCTTAGTAAAAAGCATATGACAACCCACTTGGAGTTTACCCCACAGCAGGAAAGGGACTCGACCATATGGTGACATAGGGTGGGGGCAGCGTCAGATCCTTGAAGAAAACCTATTCAGAAGAAAATGTGACCTTGCGCGTTTCAGCCAAAGCCCAGAGATAAATCCGACCGAACATCTGTGAACATCCCTGAGGTGGGCAGATTATGATATTAGCTCCGCCCAAGCTAATGGAGCTGGAGAGGATCAAGTTTTGCAATAGGGGCGTCAAACATACGGCCCTTGGGCCAAAACCGGTCCGACAGAGATTTCAATCCAACCAAGCAAGAGGATTTTGCTAAATGTAACAATGACAGTAGTACATTAATTGCAAATATAAGTGGCACCTAATCTAAAATGGGTTTGACACCCCTACTCTTAATTAACAAAAATTGGTAAATTGTGTTTTATTCAACACATGACTCTTTTGCAATTAGTAATTCAAATCCACTTTGCGGAGAGATTCCAGGTTTAATCATGTTGCATTATTGATTGAAGCTGGAAAAAAAAAAAGTAAATAAAATTCAATCTACTAAAAATAATTAGATGCATTTTCAAAAATAGAAAAAAATGATATATATACATAGAGAGAGAGGGAGAGAGAGAGAGCTTTTTTAAAGGTTTCTATACAAAGTGAGTTCTGAATACTTATAGAATAGTACAGTCACTCCGAGTATCTCTGAGGCAGGATATGAATAAGTCATTGTGTTGCACGGTGCAGTTTCACATGTTCTTGGCAGTTGACACGAGTGCTGTGTTTCCCAGTTACAAAGACAAAGATAGAAGAATCACACACACACACACAGAGAGAGAGAGAGAGAGAGAGAGAGAGAGAGAGAGAGAGAGAGAGAGAGAGAGAGAGAGAGAGACTCGGGAGCATACAAGAGAAGACATGAACATAGAAACATCACTGCTGCCATACAGGGTGAGAACCTGCCAGTGAGATGCTGGGGAAGATGAGAGGATAGAGACACAGTGAAGTCCAACACTGGGTTGGGTAACAAATATACACATTTACATACACTGACAGGTATGGACGAAGTTGAAGGTCTCCAGCCCTGAACCTATGCTAGTTTCTGATTAGGATATCAAAACTCAACAGACATGTAGTGTTTATATTCAGGGGCTACTGTGAAAACACACAGTGGTGCAATATGGCCGCCTCTGTCGAGGACACCCACTCTCATTTTTATAGTATATATTTAAGGTCATAATTTCAACTGTCTGAATCTTACACAGTGGACCTTTACAGAAAAACTGTAATTTTGTCAAGTTCTGCTCATCACCAACGGATGGCAGTGTGGTGTGAGGACATATTATTGCCATACAAACAAGCAAATGCACCTTTCCACTTATATTTACTCCAACAAACATAGTTTACTTAGTGACCAGTTTCCCAGTAAATATTGGCACACTGTCAATTCATACATTTTTAAAAATCATCCGTTGAAATATATATAAAGCTATAAATTAGCATAAGTATGGTGTCACAACTGGTATTGCTACTTTAAATGGGCGCAATCACTCAAAGTAAAGATGAAAATAGTTACATTGCATCATCCATCAAACATTACCTTGGCAACTGTATCAATGGTGATATATGTCGTTAAAAAAACATTACTGCTGACTCATTACTTGTGAGTCATATACGAAACCGAAACCTTCCACATGCACAGTTCGATCGCTAACTTTAACAACACACACTCTGAGACCAAACGAGACTGGATCCCCTGCACCCAGCAGTGATGCGTGTTCCCAGCAGGGGGTCTAAACAGCCCAGAGACCTTCTGTCACAGCATCACTTTGAAAGCAAAAAAAAATAAATATGAAACATATTTCATGAATATAAAAGAGAGGGAGTCGTTATTGGAGAGGCTTCCCGTTGAGAAGCTTTCTTGCCCCAAAAAACAAAAGAGGGGAAATTTGACGATAGTCCGGACAACTTTGTGCCACGCAAACTATTAAAACATTTATCTCAATCACAACCGCCTTAATGTGAGAACGCATGAGTCATGGTTTGACAGTTTTTAATAAAGCGTTCCATGAGGCCATCCATCTGGGGGATGATGACGACCTAGATTCATAATTTGAGCCTCTGTGCTTGGTCAGACACTAACATGCCAATGTAGTTCTTCGTACATGGCTTCGGTTGTCATGGCAACCCGACTCCATATATTGGCATTTGCCCTCCTCTTTGATAAGAGTGTGCTTCATTTTTTACCCTTGTTGCACACATTGTTGGCAAGACTGGTTCTAGCCATTTTGGTGCCCCAGGGGTAATTATGGTTTGGGGCCCCCCGACCAGACTCCATATTATAGCGGCATTAGACCTCCTCTTTGATAGGTTTTTAGTTTATTCCTTTGTTGTTGAACTGCAGAGTGTAAGATTTGGTGACATCTAGTGGTGAAGTTGCAAGTTGTATCCATCAGCTCACCCTTCTGAGCATGCAAGAGAACCTATGGCAGCCCTTGGTTGTCATTAAACACAAAAGATGATTTTAAATTGTTTGGAAATGTTTTCAGATGTTACAAAAATGACTGAAATCTGATACACTGCACCTTTAAGCATAATTAGTTGTGTCACAGAATTCAAGTCAAGTCAAGTAAATTTCAGTCAATATGAGAAAATAACACAAGTTCAATAAATCATTCAAACGTACATAGATTACACATAGATTAAACAATAAAAAGTGCTGCAGATAAACCATGAATGATGAGCACAAAATGTTATCTCTTAACTCTGCATCATCTAAATCTGCACATACAACACCTGTGGTGGGTGTTGTATATGTAGATTTTGATAAGAAAAGGTGACACTTTAACAATAATTGCATTTAAAGGTGCAGTGTGTAATATTTGGTTGCATATTGTATCCATCATCTCACCCTCACCCTTTTGAACATGCAAGAGGAACCTATGGTAGACTTCGGTTTAGTATGTCCACATTTGATACTCTGAAAACATGGCCGCCTCCATGAATATGCATATTGCCTCATATGAATATAAATTAATAGGCTAATGTTAGGGTAAACAGAAAAAAATAAAACGTCTTCGTGATTATATATTCATAAAATTGCTGGAATGTAATTGTTTTGTAATTTTTTTAGAATTGACAAAAAACAGAATCTTCCATACTGCACCTTTGAAGGTAAATGATACATAAACGGCTCCATATGAATGAATCCAGGTGTGTCACCTGCACATTTCAGATGTTTCCTAAAACAGTGATGTTTCCTCTCTGCCGCCACTCAAAAAAGAAAAAAGAAAAACGCTTTATTTCATAGAACTAATTCAGCTGAGACGAGAAATCCCATTTCCCCTTTGGGCTCGGCGGCGTATCGGAGGAGGACAAAGTAACATGAGTGCGAGCGCTACCAAGGCGGAGGAGGGTCAGAAGTCTTGAGGGTCAGGTGGGTTTTATCAGTGCAAACGTCTTATCTGACATTTGTCTCGGGGACAGGCTCAGAGAGATAATTGGAATGGGCTTCTCTCTCTCTTTCTTATTTTTTCACTCACTCTCTTACACACATACACACGCATGCACATTTATCTTAAGTGTGTAATGAAGTTGGTCTGTAAGCTTTTTGCCTTCACATCTCTCAATATCTTATCTTGAAGGAAGACACCCACGGTTGGCATTTTAAGAAAACACTCTCACAAACACACAAACACACAGATGACCAGCGCTACTACTCACTGTCACTCACATTGGCCCACACACAAGCTGTGAATGTGTACATGTGTGAGGGTGGGCGAGGGAGGGGGGGTGGGGGGGTGTATTGGCTCGGGTTGAGCTCGCTTTGTCCTCGTGTGGAGGGATGATATCCATGTTTTAATGGAGAGTGCACGTGTGTGCATGAGAACATGCATGTTTACATGTGGTGGTGAAAGCACCACTGAGTACGTATGTTTAGCAGTGGTGCCGCCGATGGAAGTCAAGGTGGTAACACCAAGGTCGTTAGGAAGCCAGCGGGCAGCCTGGTTTTAGACGCAGGGGGAGGCGGCACCATCACCATCATACCATCCTTGGTGTCTAACTGGGAAAAAAATGTCAGTCATTTTTTTTCTAAGTTTGACTTGATTCTGACTGGACCTCAGGGAGGGAAACTCGCTGACCATAATTTACCCGTCAGAGTTTTAAAAACAAACTGTTATCTTATAAGCAAGTGTATAAACCTGCAGTTCACAATGTGGCCACTTGAGGCTGCCTCCAAAAGCGAGTCGACCACCATAGAGGTTACAATACGTAAGGGTTTTGTAATGAAACTAAATGAATAACATGATTAATTTAAAAAAATGTCACTAATTAGCCCACTTGGGAATTTTGATCATGTAACGGTGCTTAAAATTGCAGTTTGCTAACAAGCGGCTAACGATCACATCGTTGACTGTGGTGGTGACGATGAACTCATGTGACTGTGACGTAGTTTGTTAAAAGCCAAACATTACCATCTATCGACACAGTGTTAGCTATAGCCCCTGTCATGCTATATTTGCTGACTTTCACAACAGTTGGCAGAAATAGCAAACTTTACAGACTTACCAGATGAGTTTTCATGTAATGTAAAGGCCACACCTTCTCTTCGCGCATTGTGTTTTGAATGATCATTCAGGTCAAAGGTTAATGTTATAATCTTACCTAAGATCTTTCAATTCAACAACACTGCACCGGAAACGATGGTATAGGTCCTGTTTTTGTGATGGACAAATGACTCATGCGATTGTGATACAGTTCGTTAATAGCCAAATGTTAGCATTTTAGACCTCGCATTGACATTTGTGTTTTAAAAATCTAATTGTTACAGTTTGTATATTAGTCTATATTTGTTTGTATGTTCATCCAAATCTCAATACATAAATCCTGCTGTCCTTTTGCTGATAAAGAACTTTTTTGTTGGCCCTAAAAAATAACTTCAGCACTTTAAAGAACAACTTTGTGTTATTTCCTTTTAGTTAAGATTTGAATTACACTCTTGTACAGAACAACTCCACCAGACACCGTGTGCAGCAGCTCCGCAGCAGAAAGCGCTGTACCACCGATTTTTAAACAAAACAAGAAAGAAAGGGAAGATAATGAGTAAACCAGTCAGGCAGCAAATGTATAGCAAAATTAACCATTGTTGAAGGCCTTCGCCTTTGTAGCCAAGTGTTTGGGACACAGAACCGTAATGAACTCTGCCGCTACCCGGCAATTTTATTCTGCCATTTGTATTTTGCCCTCGCCGCTTCTTCATTATAGTCGTCGGTATTCGACAGCGAGCCGAGTGAAAGGAGATCAACCTGCATCCTGTTTCCTTTTCATCAACGTTTGGCTATTTGAAGACATTGGGCGGCGGCGGCGGCGGCGGGGGGGGGGGGGGGGGGGGTGGCAATGGAGGCAATTAAAACCTCCCTGGTTGCAACTCATGGGAGGGAAAGGGGGTCCAACTTTTTTTTTTCCCTGCATGCAAAACTTTGTGAAAACGTTAGAGGAAGTGAATGTGAAAGACCAAAGGGCCTCCTGCTGCACGGACGGACACAGGCGGAAACATTAAAGGTCTTAAGTAATGCAGCACTGAGGGCGAGAGAGAAAGAAAGAGAGAGAGAGAGAGAGAGAGAGAGAGAGAGAGAGAGAGAGATGCAGGAACAGAGGAGGAGGAGGAGGAGGCGGCTGCAGCCGGTCATTAATAGTCGACCAAGATGTACCGCAGGGGGATTGCGCAGAGACCACGGGTTTTGATAATTCAATCTGTCAAGCGCACGCCATAGGCTCAGCCAATTAACTGGAGAGGAGGCGGACCCTGACCCCTCCCCTTTTTCCACACTCGGCGTGCGTTAAACCAACATCTCTGCCCGTTAACCTGTCAGTCCTGCTGTGGTCAGGAGGAGGAAGACGGAAGCTTGGATGCAAGTGTGTGTGTGTGTGTGTGTGTGTGTGTGTGTGTGTGTGTGTATGTGTGTGTGTGTGTGTGTGTCCACGTGCGCACATGTGTATGTGTGTCTGATAATGTAGCATTTATGGCAAAACAACCGCCGGTAATTGACCGCTAATTGCAAAACACTCGACAGGTGTACGAGCTTTTCCCCCCACAAATGAAAGCAGAGTGATTTGCCCTTCCTCCCTCGCTTGCTCTATGATTCATAGCTCCATGCCCCCCCTCCCCCCTCTATTGCTTTGACCTGTTTTTTTCAATGCAGGATTAGTGAGTCCTCCAGCCGCCGCCACCTCTTCCATCCGTCAGACGCTCGGCAGCATCCCAACATTTTCGAACACAAAAAGCCGCTAATTCAAAACACTTAAATAAATTCAGTGTGTGAGTGGTGACAGGGGAGGGCGACAAATGAGGGGGAAACACCCTTTCATGCTGAAATCATGAGGAGCGAGGGGATCTTTAACGCATGCAAGGTCAGAAACGCAAGTGGACTCGAGCCCAACCTACTTTACTCTGTAGCTGTCATCTCATATCTGTCAAATGACAGTCGTGCAATGGTAAGAGTGAGAACGGTACAGGAAAGGTGTTGTTTTGAAACACCTACAGAGTGAGAGAGACACCATGCATATGAAGTGAATGTTAAAAAGGTGTAAGGATGATTAGGATTCAGGATGCAACGTTCCTGATTAGAAACATCTCTCCGCTCTTTAGCTGCACGGCCCCATGCCGAGTGTTTTATTCATATAGCACCAAATCATAGCACAGTCACCCAGGGTATCAGAAGGGTTGGAGCCCTAAAACGACAAAAGTTTGCACAATCATCACATTAGATCTGTCCATTTTGTCGCTTCAGTGAAAATGATATGATATTTTTAGTAAAACAAATGTAATGTTTTATAGCTGAATCAGTATATTAGTCAATAATACGACCCATACTTCCAAAGTCACAATCATTTGTTTTTATTTCTCTGTCTACCTGTTGCATGATGTGTACTACTGGTTTAAAGGTACCATGTGTATGATTTCAGCCTTATTCATGTACCTCATGCTGTTGGGAGCATAGTGTTTATGTTTTGCATTGCAATTGCACGGTAAATCCAATACGTGGCATCACCAGAATTTCTCTTCCTTTCCATCCCCATAGACTCCCATGTTAAAACGGTCAACCATAGAGGTGAATGACACATGTTTAGAGCCTGGTACCGGTTTTTCCAACTTCTTTTATTTTTGACTGATATTTGAAATTGTGCGCAAGGGGCGTGGCCTCTTGAGCGACACCGAGCCTCTTGAGCGACACCGGGGCCGACCTGGCACGTTCTGTGGACTGCACCGTGGGCTGCACCCCTGCTCTACTTGTCCTCCGCTTTTTTGCTCATTTTTGGATGAACCAGGAAGTAGTTTTGGCAGAGTTTGGCATCTGCAAGATGGAGTGAGCGGCCCACAATGAGCCTCATGAGCACTCTGCAGAAACCAATGGGTGACGTCACGGATATCTTTATATACAATCTATGCGTAACACATTTGTGTAAGAATAGATCAGATAATGTGTAAGTCATTATCATCTTTTTTTACAACTCAGACATTGGTTGGAATGTCCATTCTGGGCCACTGTCAACATTTGTAATCAAGGCTTGTTCAGGTTATAAATATTCAATCTTCTATATTTATGTGATGATTCATTCATTTGACTCTTAAGCGAAGGACCTTGCAGAAATCTGGCTCAAGATCACATCTCTTTTAAAGCCTCCTGCCCTGGATAGATCCTCCACCAAAGGCTAAGTACAAAGTACTGTTTTGCAGGACTCCGGTCAGCTTCCATTGGAAGTGCACGACGGCTTTATGTGAACGGAGGGCGAGGTGAATAGTTTTGAATCAAAGAGTCTCAAAGAAAAAAAAGGGATGGGGATAAAAAAAAAAGATAGGAGTCTGTATTTTTTGTGTGAACTCTCAGATGAGTTTCTTTAGATGGGTCCAGAGAGGTTTCCGAGACAGAGAGGGAGGGAGGGAGGGAGGGCGGGAGAGAGAGAGAGAGAGAGAGAGAGAGAGAGAGAGAGAGAGAGAGAGAGAGAGAGAGAGAATGGGGAGAAAAGCAAGAGACTGTTGGTGTGGAACCAAATCTGGCTCTCCTTCATCAGGAGTAGCTGCCTCAGTGAAGATGACTTTTTGGGGTTAGCGCAGGGGGCCCCCCCCCCCCCCCCCACACACACACACACACACACACACACACCTCCACCCACCCCCACCCCCCTACACACACACACACACACACACACACACACACACACACACACACACACACACACACACACACACACACACACACACACACACACACA
>JAFBJT010008461.1:55038-82987 GCA_016785325.1 Chascanopsetta lugubris | reverse complement strand
TCTGGCTCCGCCCCCCCACCGCAGCACCGAGTGACTTTGCCTCCGCCGTCGCTAAACATGGTGACCCACATTACTGCGCTGTAATCCATTCTCAGATTATGATGTGCAGAGTCGGCCAAGCGGCGCGCTTTAATCAAAGCAAGTGATCCATTTCCCACGCCATCCATCTGATACCCCAGCGCTTCATCACGCTTCGTCAATTTACCCCCAAAACATGCCAAGAAATGGTCAATGTGGTGATGAGAGGGAATAAAGCGAGAGATCAGAGGGGATTCAGGAAGTGTAGTTAGAGGTTTACAACCACGGCCGGGCGGGAAACCTTTGTTATCGTTCCACCTGTTTTATTTTTAAAAGCCTCCGGGGCGTTTTTACGCCCTAAATGTCCCGGGTTATAAACTTTCCCTCAACCCCAAACTTTCCTCGGGAAACTTACCCAATATAGGACTTTTTAGATTTCCATGAATTCTCGATGGGCGGGGCCCGTGTTTGTTTGGAAAACGAAGCAGAAGAGGAAAAGAGGTGGACAAATGACAAGGTCCAACAAATTCGCTGAGTCGGCGCCTCGAAACCGCCGAGTCACCTAACCGACGAGCCGGCAGCGTCCTCCATCCAATAAGGCTCTGAGCTCGTTGGTCGCCGTTTATGCCGTCACTGTGCTCGTTTGGCCTTCAGCTACTTCTTCTTACCTATACCGCCACCTACTGGACTCTATGCGTATTGCAGTTTCTTTACCCGACCCGCCCCCATGGCCCCATTAGTCTACAATGCAATGCTTCGGGAACATAAACAACACAGATGACCTGGGATTATTTCACACAGGTTCCTGGGAATGTAAAATATTTTAATGCACCATTTATCCAAACGCACCGAAAAGACAAGCCGTATGATCGTGTATTTGCACAACACGTGAAGCTCTGCATGACTCAGCTTTACGTAGATGTCAGCAGAGAGAGAGAGAGAGAGAGCGAGAGAGAGAGGGAGAGAGAGAGAGAGAAGAGAAATATTGTCTTATTTGTTCTGGCAGTGATATATTTCTCGACGGGTCTCTCACACCCACATGTTCACTCCCACGATGTGGAGTTTTGGAAAAACGGGGTCGGGAAAGTTCAAATCTCAAATAAACAAGTTAAGTTTTTCTCTCTCTCTCTCTCTCTCTCTCTCTCTCTCGCTCTCTCTCTCCACTAGAGAGGTTGTAAACAGATTTTATCATTTTTCCGATCAAGGACATCACTTTGTGTTTGAGGAGCGATGGAGAACGGGTCAAACGGTTACATCGCTACAGTGAGAGGCGCCGCCTGCACTAATCAAGCCAACGAGGCAAATGTCACCTGGAATGAATGAATGAATGAATGAGGGGAACTCGTCAATCTGATCACAGATGTGGCACCAAAGAAAGAGCTTTCACTTAGTGGATGACAGGAATCAACCTCTGCTTCAGAGCTAAACACTTCAAAGGAGGAGCGACAGTATTCGAGGAACAATGATGTCATGGAATGATGGACATCAGCGGGACGTCGTGTCTGACACTGATCTGCCTCATCTTATTGATTTGGAAGAGGAACGTGTTTGTAGATTGACATTCTAGTTCAATAGCAAGTGACTTTTTAGCGACTTTAATGTCGTAAAGCATTGAGTTACTTTTAAAGGTAACTTCCCCCCAACACAACCCTTATTTTACTTTTTCCGCTGTGAACAAAAATGGATGACGCATTTTAAGTTTGCCTCGAGTCGACTTTCAGCACAGCTCTCGTATTCAAAAGGGAGGCTACTGCAGCTTCCTCGCGATAAAAGTTGGATTGCAACAAAATGATTGAAGGTTCGGTGGACGTGGAAAGGAGTCAGGGTCGAATCCCTTTCTTCCTCGCTCCTCCATTCACTCAAGAGCCACCGTACTTCGCAGCGGTGGAGGCGTGGCCTTGCTCTTCTGCCTTGACTCTGCCGAGTGTTTCCTCCGGAGCATTGAACCGAGCACCTTTCCTTCGCTAAAGACCCTCCTGTTGCTTTCACCGATACTCTGGATCCGGAAGGGGGCGGGGCTTCGTCCACAGACAGATGATCTGGTGCTAACAGGGTCAGGCTGGATGCGACCACAGAGGGAACAAACCCCCCCCCCCCCCCCCCCCCCCCCCCCCCCCCCCCCCCACCACCACTATTGATTGGGCTCCTGTTTCATTGAGCTTCTCCAGCTGCTTGTTAGTGGCCGAGTTGTTTCACGGTGTCTGTCTCGTTTCCTCCGAGGCAACAAACAGAGGTCATGTGATCGTATCGATGTCTTTGATTGGTGCTCGAGCGTGGGAGGATATTAAAAAGACTATAAATAGAAACGACTGCAGTGACCTTAGTGGGCATATCCTGTTTCATTACAAACAAGTAATGATGTGTGTGTCAACACCTCAGTTAGTCAATTAGTACAAATACCACCAATTACAACAATTAAAGGTCCAGTGTGCAAGGTTTAGGGGAGAGTGTTTTGGCATATACACTAAATGCTGCACACTGTACCTTTAAATACCCAAAGCAAATAAAGTTTGTCAAAATTGCGCAACCACATGTTATCGTGAAATATGATTATACACAGTTAATTTGATAGGGACACAGTTTGCAGGGCAGATAATCCCGACAGGATTATGTTTAATACTGACTGTGTTTACAGACTCTTCGCCGGCTGTTTGTTTTGATTTGTCTTCATGATAATGTTTACTCAAGTGTGATTCATATCTATTTTAATATTGATACAACACAAAGCAGTGAAGGAAGAAAAAAGAAAACTCCATTGTGTTATAATTAGGGTCTGTGCATTTTGTTGTTTTGTTCATTTGCTTTAAAAGTATTCTTAGAGGTAGGATGCATGTATACGGTCATTTTATTAGTCTTTTCATTTATTTACTGGCACCATTTGAAGCACTTAGGGAAACATTGAACAGTGTATTATTATTATTATTATTATTATTATTATTGTCAATAAGAAGGGATGCTACAATTAGAAACTATTAGAAAATCACCCGGCTGCATGTTCAGCTGCAGAAACAGAGAAAAAAGTCGATGATCTCTGACCAGATGTTTCAAAGCCTCGGGTTTTAGGTGGATAATGATGCATTTTATTTAATTCCCACTCACTCACCAGCATTTCATGTCGGAGTGCCCTCTGCACTCCAGGCTCGAATGGTGCTCAATAGGGGGTCCTTGCAATTTCGGTACATTTGGAGGTTTGAGCCCAAATTGAGGAGATGAAGGGAAACACGACTGCCGCTATTATAATAGCGCTCTATTGTTTGTAGTTCTTCGAACCTGCGTTTTAGAACATATTCGTCTCGGAGCAGTTTTTGTAGTAGACCTCGGGGGAATGACATATTTTTGCTCCAAAGGTTTTGTTGTTCAGTTCCTCTCTATCCTCTTCAGAGCTGTAAAGCGCGCTCCCTGCAGTTGCTTCCTATGAGAAGAGTCTCTCTCAGCTCCTCTGGAAATAGTGTAAATCCCTGCGTCCGACTGTAGGAGAGTGAAACCTCGAGCGGCTGACACAGACTCTGCGTTGCATCAACAGAGGAGTTCACGTGTTGTGGAGATCCACCTCAACCTGCTACTTGTGCCGGGCTCTTAGCTCCAAAACTCAGACCCAGCGGGCAAAAGAAGGTGGGGGGGGGGGGGTCCAACCGAGATCAAAAGGCCACACTGGGTGCAGGTGGAGGTTCAAATCCCACCATTTTCTTATTTTGTTTATTTATTTACTTTCCACGCAATATGTGAATCTGTTAGAAGATGGTGCTGAATTAGTTTATGTTTCTGTTTTTTTTCATTCATCCCTTTGATTCTGGCAAACTCCCATCGACACAGGGCATGAAGCAGTTGTCAGTTGATGCTAATTACATTTTTTAACCGACTTAATTCAACTTTTATGGCCAGTTACATTTAAATTCTCCTCTGAGGCGTTGAACCCAGAGAGAGGGAATATTTCAAAGTGTCCGAGCTCAAAGGGGCCTGTGTTTTTACAAAGATCTCGGATCAGAGGGGATCGCTGGTCACTGTGAGGATGACAATCAACCAGGCACAAAATATGAGCCTGGGTTATATATGAAACATATATATGTATTATCTTCTTTGACTCCAGCGTCCTCAAAGGAGTCACACTGAGCTCCTGTGTATCTGGTTTGCAGCAAAACCAAAGATAAAAGTCAGCCTCCAAATTTTACAGGGCCAAAAAAAAGGAGCCGGATAATTGCCATGGAAACCAAGGGTGATTTTTTTAAAGGAGGAGAAGAAGGAAGCTATATTTCTTTTTCTTTTTTTCTCGTGCAGACATGCTCCACCCGACTTGTTTGAACTCCACTCTCCTCCATTTGTACCTCGGGGTCCTGCAACAAAATGCTCCTCCACCCACCTGGGATGAGGCAAACTTGCAAAATCAGGCTCCCTCTTCATGCAATGGTGCAAAGACACCAAAGATATCTGCCAGTGACTTATCCTATGAATTCACGCACAGCACAAACCGCGCATACCATAATATATCCACCCCCGCCTCCATGTGCAGCTGCAGAAAGGACCCGCTGAGGATCCATTGCAGAGACGTATCTGTCAAGCAATTCACTAAAAAGCAGCATTTGATGTGTTCAATTTTCCACAGGCATCACCTAAGTTGCAAGGTCTTATTTATTTATTTATCTATTTTTTTTTTCCCAACAGCTTCTTCTTTATTTATTTTTGGCAGGCGGGGGAAGTCGGGTCAAGGTGTTCCATTAAATGACGGCAATTTAGAAAAGTGGATTGAGCCCCGCTTCCTGTGGCAGCAGAGGGCTTCAGGGAAAGTGTTTCGGAACTGAGACACTCGGCACGCGGGGTCACCTTCGCTTCCATCCCTCATCGGGAGGAAGGAAGGAATGAAGGAAGGAAGGAAGGAAGGGAGGGAGGAGTGAACCTTGTCAATAAAAAAAAGAGAGAAGGAAAAATTCCATCTCTCCAAGTCGAGAGGAAACAGAATAAATCACATTGGATTCCAAAGGTTCTCATGTGCACTTTATGAAATGTGCTGCAGCTGTTACAGTCACGGCCCCACAGGTCCGTCTGTCCAGCTGCTGGACTTTTAGTGCCATGGGTTATTTTAAAGGTGCATTACGCAACTCGCTATGCTTTGAATTGAATGCTAATGCATGAAAAGGCTCATTGGCTCACTTTATTGTAATGGCGCCAGCATGGCGTGGTGTAACGTGCACCTTTTTGCCACAGGTGTCACTATAAACACCCAGATTTAGAAAGCTCATCAGTGGTGTTATAATAATAATAATAATGATAATTAATGATAATGATAAAAGCATCAAGTATAGAATGTGATTATAAATAACCCAAAGAACCAAGAGGAGATGGAGCTTCTTGTTTTTGAACTTATTCCCCAGATTTCTGCTGTTTAACTTGAAATAAATCATTTCTTTCTTTCTTTTTTTTTCTGATGATCCTTTTTTGAATCCTTCCTTTCCTTTGCAAGTCATTTAGCTAATTTCACCAATTGGACAAACTTTGGGTTGCAAGAAATGAAGTTTTCTGCAGCTGGGACCAAAGGACCAAAGCGGCGCGGCGCAATCAGTGGCTCTTAAGCAGCATCTGTCTCGTCGGGGTCAAAGCCCAGAAATCCCAATAAAACTGAAACCATTTTAGAACTGAACTTTCACCCTCATGCAGACAAACATCTTTTTTCAGACCTGTGCTCCAGAGACATTGTTTTTTTTCTCCCAGTGAAATATAATTAGAGCTCTCGGTGTTGTCCGGCCTGACCTTTGAGAGCTTGTGAGGACAAAGCCAGTGATTGTTTTTTATGGAGCTGCAGACAGACACTGAAAATGAAAGGAGGGAGAGAGAGAGAGAGAGAGAGAGAGAGAGAGAGAGAGAGAGAGAGAGAGAGAATGGCAATGATAGGCTGCGCCAGACTGTTTACCGCTGAGATCTTAAGAGGCCAGTCATCCATCAACATGAAATCCTCGAAAAGTTAAGGCCCCGTAATTAATTCTTATGCAGTTGGAAATCCGGCGCTTTGTTCAATTAATTGAGAAGCGTCAAAAAAGAGACTCCATTCATCAGCGCCGCCGCTCTGCGCCTCTGGAAGAGTCGGCCGCTAATTGTGTAAAGTGGGATTATGGAAGTCTAGGTGATATTAAAATCAATAAGAGAGACGGAGGGGAAAAACACCAGCGAAGCAGAATCAGTCTGGTTCAGTCGCGCTCTGACACGCTGCTCCCGGGAAAATCCATTCAGGGGCTTTGGGACCCACAATAATTCAAAAGCATAGGAGGGATTATTATTTCTTGTGTGTTATTCTGGCGGAGAGATACAGTCCTGGGGCCACACGTAGGTCAATGCTTTTATTTATTTTTTTCTTTAAATACCATCTTGGGCAGGCGTGGGCAATTTTTTTCCAGGGTGGGCAGATTGTTACCTGGGGACGAGCAGACTTTGTTCAATCAAGACCCATTGTTATGATTCCGTGGAATGATTGGAAACATCTTGTGGGCTATTTATTCGTTTGTGTATTATCTATAGCATCTTCATCCCAGTCAACTCCAAACTCCACCTTATCAAGAAACTCAAATGGATGTGACAACAACGGAACTTTGTAATCAGTCATTTCAAATGTGTGTCAAACAAGTGGAGGTGGGTTTCTAAAGTGGGACTTTTATTTTGAAGGTTAAGAAATCGAGGGGAAGGGGTTGTGAACAGACACTACCGGGCGTAGCTGAGCCTCCTGGCGTGTCAACATCAAGCTGACAGAATCACACACACACACACACACACACCAGGAATATAGGCATTTCAAAATAAAAGCACCATTTACTGTAACTTCTCATATAAAACGGCGCAGCTCGGGCCGTGAAACGTCATTCGCTGATATCAGCCCCGGTTTTGAGAAAGGTGACGGAGAGAAAATGCGAATACATCGGTGGACACTTTCTCAGAATGCGCAAAACAAATGAATGCGGAATAATCAGGGGACGGGGGGCTCGAGCGATTATCTCCATCAGCCAACGGGGCAGTGGATGAAGTCGGGCGAGTTTATTGCGAGACCTTATAATTACGCTCCTTCCGACAGCGGCATTCGTAGTTAATCACACGGCAGAGGTGTGTGATAAATAGGAGAAGCATTGGGCTCGCGTGCATAAATGCGGTTTTAAGTATGTATAAGGGACCGGGGATAAATTATCGGCGCGGTAAATTAAGGAGCGGTGCTGTGTCATGGCGAGAGGAAGTGAATCCTCCCCTCGCACCTGCAATCCATCTGATTTAACAGCGGCTGACAGAGTGAGAGGACGAGAGGGTGAGGCGGCGGTGGGGAGGAAGGGGGTAGGAAGTGGGGGGGGGGCAAAGGAGGGGGAGAGAGGTGTCAGATGGGCAGAGAGATAAAGGGAGATTGAGTGAAAGAGGTTCCTCTGACAGCTTCCATTGTACAGGAGGGAGGAAGTCACTGGAGCAAAGGAGACATGGAGGAGCCCCTTGCCTGCTCCTGCTGGAGCTGACACCTCTCCTCACACGCCGGCCGGTCATCCTCCTCCCCCTCCCCCTCCTCCTCCCCCTCCGGCCCCTCCTCCTCCTCTTCCTCACTCCACTCTCCAGCTAACTGGCTGTCACTCACAGACGTCTTCGTCTTCTTCTTCTTCTTCTTCTTCTCCCTCCGACTCTGCAGCTCTTCACTTTCAGAAGCATTTGCAGGGACTGACCTCCTCCACCTCTCGGTTTGAGAACCTGCAGCATGAAAAATATATTTGCACATCCAAGGGTAACCGGGCAGATTTTAGAGAGAGGGATTACCCTCAGGTCTGAATGGTTAAAAGATGATTATAGCTTGTTACTGTCTACATTTTAAAATGCAGGTTAGCGTTGCCCTGACCTTAACCACAACCCTGCATGTTGCATGTACAGGGAATCAGCAATATGTCTCATCTCCCACTGCAAAATATAAATAGATAAAATCCAAATGTACTCATCCATAGATTATTATTATTTTTTATCAATATCGAAAACACAAGAGCTATGAAACTGCCCCTCCATGTTGATATATTCCTTTAAAGTCAGGTTCAAAGGAGCAAGTGTGAGATCACATCCTGTAACATGTGGTTGGTGATGCTTGACCCTGAGATCACTCGAAATGTAGATAATGACACAGCAGCAGTTTGGGTTGCAGAAGGGGAAACAACTTTTAAAAGAACTATTAGCATTGATAAATGTTAATTAGATTAAATCGCTACCACCACAAAAAAATGATGAAAAGAAAATCTTCAAAATCAGAGTTTGAGCTCAGACAGACAATAATATTCTTCTGGTCCTCGCAGCCCCGGCTGCACAGGGCACCTGTGGACCTTCCAAGCTGATTATAAAGTTTGACTTATTACAATCAAAGCTCACAGGTCCCTCACTTCATATTATGCATATTTGACCTTTTTATCATCTTGTGTTTTTACTCCCGATCCCTTCGACATTTCTGAAATAATATTTCCACTGTCATTGTTCCAAGATCTGGACACAAAGGTTAGAGAGGCCCTCACCTGCCGGGCTCTGCATCACAAGGGATTCGGATATAAAAATGTAATAATTTTGACTCTTATTTTATCTCCGATAAAAATACACAGTTTGGACTTTAGGAGCTATGATCTCCTCAAAGTTTAATAAACTGAAAACAAAACATATGACCTGAATGAACATATAACCGCTGGTCTCGTTAAAACACGTGAATGAGTCCAGTCAACGTGAAGCGTGATTCAATGCTTTTACTCTGAAAGGGGCACAGGAAGCGATGTAAATATTTGTGATTTGGATTGACAATTTTCTGCGCTCGCGACCGAGAGTTCGGTGAACTACAGCAACAAAGGCGCACTCAGTTTACCTGAGTGGCTCACGACTCGCTCTAGTGGTAAAAAGGTGGTATTGCAGTCAGACCAGACCCATTTTTTTCCCATATACTTTGTAGATAATAGAAATAACACTTCAGCTTTGAGAGATTCTGGACTTTCAGGTCTTTAGTTGCAAACGTTACTTGTGGACAGTTGCATCACCGTACATTTCTCTCACGTCCGGCCTTTAGCAGAGACGCTGAGTCATCATGTTGTCCTCATCACAGAGCCAGACTCTCCCACTTGTCCAAACGCCGGAGTCGTCCACGAGCAATCTGTCCACTCACAGACAAAAAGAACAAAAAAAAAAAAAAAGTGCAGTTGCATCATGGTGGTATGGTACATTAAATCTGTGTTATCTGGCAGGAGTCTGCCTCTCGTTATACAAGAAGTCCACGGGGCATTTCTAATGACAGCTTGACAGCTTGGTTGCTCCCAATTAAATTACAAAACCCCAAACATTGTAGGTTGTGATTCGGCAGCGCAGCGGCAGCTTTCATTTCTCACATTTCAGATGTTGTGATGGTGGATCGAGGACCACGCACAAAGATTTAGAATCAAAGTAATGATTCATCTGACATTAGAAGTTTGCGTACATGAAGTTTGATGATGAGATTATTGCCCGTGATGAACGGAGGGGGGTTGCAAACCATGCCAGGAATCAACATCACTCGTTATTTCTTTTGTAGCAAATGAAAATATTTATTGTGTGATTTTCTCCATTCAAAGTATGTAGCAAGAAAGTATTATTTTTAAAAACATTTTTTTTTATTCTTATGAAAAATCTATATACGTATAATTGTTATATTTACAGCTCGGCAAACATCAACTCATTTCTGACACAAGCATTCCATGTGCATGAAATAGATGCTGCATTTTAAAGCTACGAGCGTAATGAGTGAAACGTTATGTTGAAGGGTTGAAGTACTCAATTTTATTTTTCAACCTTTTATTTATTTTTACATAATTTGAAGACAAGCGCATCCTCTATTACGGCGCAAAGCAAACACAGGACTCCACCACACTGTACAGAGCATAGCTACCGTTGCTATCAACATGGCAGGTCTGATGCAGAGCCTCTCACGTGCCCATATAAGGACGTCCAGGTGGAGCTGAACACCTGTCCATCCGTGTAAAACAGAGAAGCTCACAAGCGCGGTGCAAATCAAGCACAACCCACCTGGGAGGCTTTTGAAGCTTTTTCAAAGTGTGGAGGTGAATAATGTAACATTTTTAAAAAGCAAGTCTCTTTTCAAGTGAATGCACGCATTCATTCCAAACGAAGAAATTACACAGCCGGTATATGCATAAAAACGCTTTTGCACCCAGACGGTTCACGGATGTGTAAACTACAAGATTGCATTTAGACGCTACAGGTGTCGGGCAAATGTGCAACTTATATGCATTTGTGAGGATGCGTGAAAGCTGCTCGGGCCCCTGTCGGCCTGCACCTTCCCTTCAGGCGTGCGGGCGCTGGAGCGTGAAGGCGAGCTCCCTCCCTCATTGAGGACGCCTGTCTCGTCTCCAGGGTCCCGCAGGCACGGCGGCAGCCGACGGACGCCAAGGCGCTCGGGCAGGGGGGTGGGCTCCACGTGTATCAACAAATTCGAGAATTCAGGAACGCGTCGGCCCATCGGAGTCGCTCCGTCACTTGGTGTGGCGGCGTCGCGGGGCGGGTGGGAGAGGATGTGGGAGACGAAGAGACAAACAGGGGGGAGGGATGGAGGGTGAGAAGGGAAAGGGACTTACTTTTAACTTGGTCCCACTTCGGAGAGATGGACTAACTAATCCATTTGGCCGTGCGTCTGCAGGCGGATCTATTGGGTGTGATGAACCAGAAAAGGGGAATCACAGCTGCGCTATGCACTTTGATAAGGAATCCAAAAGGAATAATGAAGAGCCGGCGATCAGCCCTGCAGCACATCGCGCAGTGTCGTACACTCAGCATGTGAAGAGGGGAGGAAGGAAGGGAGGGAGGGAGGGAGGGAGGGAGGGAGGCGGGGCTGCTGGCTTCATTTAACATGACAAGAGCAGATTTCTTTTTCCTGTTCCGCGCATTTTTGTAAATGAAAAACACATTAAGAATTTGTTTTTAAAACAAACAGATTGGTGGTCGTGCATGTCGCAGCTGCCTCTGCAGGGCGAAGTGGAAAAAGCAATTTATCACCATTGCATTCCAGGGGGGGCCTCCTTCATATTTATGCACATGGAAATGAAGAGCCCCCTTTTATTCCAGGGTATAGTCTGACCCCATCCCGACATCAAAAGCACTTCTGGATGTCAGCAATTTGAATTTATGGGATTTTTTGTGTGTTTTTTTCACTTTCTTCACTTCCTGTCTTTTGTTTCATTTTGTGTCGAGTGCGAGCTCACTCTTTTTATACGAGGCGATAGCTCAGCTCTTGGAGGACTCGCGCCAGAACAATGTTTCTGCAGCGTCTTTGTTTCTCCCCAACTTCCCTCCTCTCACTCTCTCACGTCTCCTTCCAAAATGAGAGCTTAGTGCCTGTGGAGGAGACCGGGGACTTTACCTGGCGCAAGACTGTAATCACTACAAAACACAGACGTGTCTGATCCAATCAGCACGGAGGAGGAGGACAGACAACAAGCAGGACTGGAATGTTGCCATCTTGGCTAATTGACTAGACTAGACACTCTGTAGCGTTGCTAAGGATAGTTTTTCTTTCTAGGGGCTTGTTTTAATCTTAATCTACATCTTTGTAGGAGTGAGACGAATTACACAAATGGATATTAAAAGGTTCTATATATATTTGTTATATGATATAACCATACAACTAAAATTCATATTTTCTAGAAGAAATCATAGGACACTCTTTGCATATTCTTGTCATTTAATGTGTTTGATATCATTTCGACTTAAAATACATTCAGTGACAGAGGGGGGCAACTTCCATTCTACTTCCTGTTTAGGATGATGTCACCTTAGGGGGGATCTGAGTGGGTTATTCGTCCACTCGTCTCAATGTAATGTATTATAGTAAATGAATCACAATAATAGTGTTGGATCTGTGTCCGGCAGCTCTGAATTAGTTGTGCAGTGTTCAAAACTAAAGCCAAATCATTTGACATGACTTTGTCTCTAATGCTTTTCATTAATACCTGCCTCTGTGGCCCAAACCTGCAAAGTGCAATTAAAATGGTAATCCATCATCACCGTCACCCGCTGCTGCTCGTGTTCAAACCTGGAGCCCATCCATGGCATGTGCACCACATGCAACACAATTACTCTTATTATTATTATTAGTATTCTTATTGTTGTTGTTGTTGTTGTTGTTGTTATTCTTCTTATTATCATTTTTGTCATTATAAGGGAAGGGTAAGTGAAACAGCAGGAAATGACCTTAGATAAGTGACAGGAAATGGAAGGATGGATGTATGTTTATATGACAAGATATATTTTAATATCTCAAAATTGTCATGCAGAGTCGTATAATTCTACTCATTCACATTCAAAGTGCAGCAGACACTTCCAGAGGCACATTTCTGCCCTTTTAAGCTTGTGTGTGTGTGTGTGTGTGTGTGTGTGTGTGTGTGTGTGTGTGTGTGTGTGTGTGTGTGTGTGTGTGTGTGTGTGTGTACATGTGTGCGGCTGAGAGAGCGTTACCGCAGAGAGGAGGACAAAGACACAAGTCGAGCCACGTTTCCTTTCTCGGAAAAACCAACATCACCCAGACAGAGAGAGAGAGAGAGAGAGAGAGAGAGAGAGAGAGAGAGAGAGAGAGAGAGAGAGAGAGAGAGAGAGAGAGAGAGAGAGAGAGAGAGAGAGAGCCTCCTTATCTCCCACTGAAAATCACACACGGACACATACAGTGTGTTATCCAAACTCATACTACCCATCTGCTGTTTATGCAACTGTTCAAGTGGGATACATACACACACACACACATACACAAAGAGAGTCATGAAGGCGGGCCATGCAGAGACTAGGGTTGACAGCTCAGCGTCTCCTGCTGCAGCAGAGATGAATGGGCGGGCTGAAAACTGCCTTCATTCATAATGGAGTACGGCAACAAAGCAGCTTCATCCCTAGGTGTCTCGGTGACTCCACGAGGCAGAGAGTCCTCTTTCGTCCGTAGAATTACTTTGTGATACATTTTGATTTATTGGTCCAGGTGTTGCCCAAATAAAGGTACGAGGGGCACAGAGAGCAGCACTGTGACATTTTCGGAGAGTCAGAGTGGCCTGGAAATGTCAGAACAAACAGTGCTGAGTTTATCACATGGTGAAAGCCTTTGTTCCATCGAGCGTTTAAAAAGGAGAGGACTGAAGGCGCAGTAGAACAAGGATTCATGGATTGAACGTGAGGCGGGGGAGGACGGAGCAGAGAGGGGCTTTTGAAACCGACAGGGGTGACAGGGTATAAAAGATAGAGGGTTAAAAGAAAACACTGGGAGGAATGTGTTGTTTAAAGTACGAAAGACAGACGTCCGCCGAGCCATGGAGACGAAGCTGATGATCAGCAGTGTACAGAGTGGAGGCGTGGGCATGAGGGGGAGGAAACACGAGCGAGCGAGAGCGAGAGCGAGAGAGAGAGAGAGAGAGAGAAAGAGAGAGAGAGAGAGGAAAGACTGTGCAGTATTGAATATCTCTTTATGTCTGCTGGCCAGTGCGCGTGTGTGCGATTCACTTCAAAGCACTTCTTCACATCAGTGAAATCCACAAATAGCAAGTACCACCTACTGGCAGGGAGCTGCACGAATATGTTAACGTACAGTAGCAGGACAGAAATAGGGTACACTCAAAACAAACATTCTCTGGAACATGCAGCCAGTACAAAATATATAAAATATACAAGTAGTGGCAGGTTCTCACACTGAGTGGCCCTGATTGCACAAAGGAGGCAAGAATCAAACAAAAAAGGATCCACACGCAGCACTGATGCTTGCCACTGTCGAAATACGTCTCCATCCTGCTGAGATCTTCATCAGGCAGACAACATCACTCGCGTTGTGAGGTAATAGGCACAAAGACGTTCGTCACTCATGTGCTGCATCGCTCTGAGTCAGTCCACTCTCTGATCAGACTCGCTCTGAGAGGAGAGGAGGATGTGCTGACTGATGCTCCCATGCGATGGGGACAGAGTGTGCCACTGTGACGACACCATACAGTCAATGGATGTCACATGGAGATCAGTGTGAACCTCGAACAAGACATTTAAATTCACTAGGTTCAAATTTCTACTTGGATCTCGAACCCTGTAAGGTGGACAAACACATCTTTTAGGCCACCATCTGATATGTTTGTTTGTTTGTTATGCAGCGTACATGATCTCTGACATCTCAAAGTTTGGTCTCACATGGTTGGGCTGTCACACGGGCGAAGCACAACCACAACTTGCTTCATTTTTCTCATGCACGCTTCGGCCTTGTTTGCATTGTGGCTCATAGCCTTTCAATTGAATCTTTATCGACGCAGTCAGCAGGGACCAATGGACCATTTTTACATGTACGGTGTCACAGGTCATGGCTTTATGATTGGATCGTACACTGTGAGCACAAGAATCATGAGCTTTAGTCATAAAGCACGAGTGGGAATTTTTTCAGGGATTTTAAGATCACACAGTGCAACCCATCTTAATCGATCCCCTAAAGGTGCAGTGAGTAAGATTCGGTGACATCGAGAGGGGAAGTTGCATGTTGTATCCATCACCTCACCCTTAGCATGCAGGAGAACCTATGGTATAATTCAGTTGGCATTAAAACTCAAAGAGAGGACCCCTTCCTCGATGTGTATATACATCCATGGGCTCATTTAAAAGTACAACATGCCAGATGACGTTTCATGAACATGAACATTTTATTTGCCTCCATTAAACCAATAAAATACATGACACGTGATTGAGTGTGTGTGTGTGTGTGTGTGTGTGTGTGTGTGATTATAGGAAGAGCATCTTTCAACAGCCTGATGAGCACACACATATGGAGATAGGCATCTCCTCTCTCTGGGTAAACAACTAGGACTGCAGATCAGTTTTGGAGCACAGGTCTGCAGACACGGCATCACGATGCTGCAACTCAGCTCTGACGCCAAGTTGAGCGAGTGCTGTAACTCTAGCTCGGCACACATCAATCAGACGTTGATGGCCCTGTCATTTACCTCTGCTGAAAGTGAGGCCTGCGTGGAATCAGGTTAACTGGTTCCCCTGAGGACATGCAGAATATTGCTACTGTATATTACAGGCACATGTGATAAACACCAGAGTGAGAGTTATCAGGGATCCCCTCTTTTTATTCCTTACTGATCACAGCCGTGCAGCAAAACAAGCAATACAACATACGTACATAATCAAATTCTCTATTTGTCGTATTACTCTCCGTTTATAACCTTCTCTACATCATCTCAGTGCATGAAGGGGGTGATTTCCATTCCACCATCTCCCTCATGTGACACACATTCAACTGGCTCCACGATTAAAGGATGTGAAATTCGAAGCGCAGGATCACAAGTCTGGTGTCAAGGCCAGATGAGTGACGTCCCTACTAATGTTACGACAGGCTTATGACTGAATGCTGATACTGAATGTTTCCCCACTCACAGGAGGACTTAAATATATCAAGTATCATAATGTTCGAGGGCATACTGTGCAGAGAAGTTTTAAGATTCAAACAGGATCCCACCACAATTTCTGACATGTTCAGTAGGCGTATCAAGTTCACGGTGTCTCCCACACCTCAGGTGGTAAACACACTAACCCACAATTAGGGTTGGATTACTAACGCTAAACCTTAAACGGTCCAGACTAAATTACATTGGTGCCAGCGCTAACCAGTGCCAAAGTTGGCTACCTGATGCCTTTCCTGAAGGGGAAAGAGTCACATGAACTCCTGGAGCAATGGGAAAATATTATAACAACACTGGAACTCGTTTATGCACAAACAGCAAGGTAAGCAGAATGCTGTTTCAAGTGTTGTGAAAATTGATCCATACAGTTCTCGTTCCAATATTTAAGAAATGAAATACAAACTAGGATACACCAACACATCCAATTATAGTCCAGCTGGAGCTAATGTTAGCAACCTGCCTGCAGCCAGCTGTAAAGAAGTTGAGCCCTCTGAGGACAACAAATCTTTCAGTGAAGTATCGCCAACAACTACTGATATTTTGGGCTACTACAAACCTACAAACTACACGTTTGGATT
This sequence comes from Chascanopsetta lugubris, assembly GCA_016785325.1. Taxonomy (NCBI): domain Eukaryota; kingdom Metazoa; phylum Chordata; class Actinopteri; order Pleuronectiformes; family Bothidae; genus Chascanopsetta; species Chascanopsetta lugubris. The sequence continues at coordinate 66,963 of JAFBJT010008461.1, read as the reverse complement.
AACGATGGAATGAGAGCAGATATCTATAGTCCATGTGTTGTTGTTGCTATGGGGACAGGATCAGTGCATCCTGCTTCCTTCTGTATACCTCACATCACAGGCCCTGATTACAGGTATCACCATCTCATCAAAGTTTTGATTAAATAATCTACCTTATTTTATTAAACTATAAAAAGAGGTGAGAGGCTTTTGCTCCACCTGACACAACAATAAGCCAACTCTGTTCCTGTGGGCATGTATGAGGGAAGAGCACACAGCCTCAGACACACTGCATGTCTTTAGGTGTAAACAAAGATGTCAAGGGGGCACCAGGATTAGCGTCGAGTTACAAACCTAGAAATACAAATACAAAAGTCTGCAGCTACGACAGTTTTTGTTCCCTTGTGGCTTTTTTTGTGACAAATGGCAACAGAAGGAAAAGATTACGACTTCAGCAGCGATAACTCGACTCGACTCTATTCAAATACCATTTGACAAAATAATGATTTGTATTCACTTTTGCATCAAAGAAGTTGAAATGTGAAGGGAGGCCTCGGAGGCGAATCAATAATTCAGGGATGGAATGAAAACTGCCACTAGTGCGAGTGCATCGTAGCGTTACAGTTATTCTGAGGAGCATGCCGACTGGAGGGAGGTGAAGAGTGCAGGGCAGAGCCCGAGCAGGACAGAGCAATGTTCTGCTGACTGGAGGCTGTCCTTCTGTAGAGGAATTAGCTCATAGGTCATCTCTGCAAGCATTCTGTTACAACTCTGTTACTGTGAGGTGTTCTGTGGTTGCAATGAGCAAACGGAGGAGGAGAAAAGTGCAGGTCAGGTGATGCAGGATGACGATTTCGTACCGAGCCATTGTTGTGCCTGCAGCTGAAGCTACTCTATTTCAGGCCTGATGACAAACAACCACTGAGGCCGTTGACGTTACAGGATGTTTCATGGAGGACGCACTTTTTTTGCATGGGGAGCAGAGAGCAGGACAGGATGCAATGGATCACCTTCAGTGGGAGAACAGAACATGTGGCATCTGGAACATGTTACCCAGGCAACAGCAGCAGAAGGACTGTGGAGGAGCTCTGTCCTGTTACCTGCAAATGTACTTATTTTCCCACCTGCTTCTCCCATCCCACTCACATTCGGGTGGGGGTATCCCCCCAGGGTTCACGTCGGGATCCTGGTGGATGAACGTATCCAGCAGAGCAAGTTAAAAGCTCAGCTTTTTGCTGGGATGCTAAGCTCAGCTCTTCTGCATCCTCCTCACTTCCCTGCACCAACAGCGGCCAGGCTTTAAAGCAAACTGCTCGCCGTTGGCTGAATGAGGAATAACTCACTAACCTGCCTCTGACAAGCTGATAATGGATTTTGAATATAAGAGAAAAGTAATAGGGCTCATTTCCAGATGCAGGCGAAACACAAACACAAGATACACCACCACCAGCATCACAGAGATTTATATCATATTGAGTTCTTTTCAGAATACGAGCGGTGAAACAGCACTTTTTCCTGCATTTGTATTTTATTGCGGCGCCACGGGTGGAGCGAGGAGCCACGCCTACTCTGAGATCAATACCATGGAGACATTATTTACACTGCGTTCCATACATTAGCAGACCGGGGACACAGCTGAGGTGAAAACATTCAGATAATTTAATAAAGCTGCCACAGACTGGACATGTGGCCATTTCTAAATACCTTCGGAGCGACATAACGGATCCAGATTAGATTGGCAGAGACGCGTCCACATGCTCTCTGCTGGCTGCCAGAGCCTCATGTGATTCCAGTGGAAAAAACAAGGAGATGCGCCTGCTACGTATGCGCCTGTTCTCTCCTGGAGAACAAACACGACATTGTGCATGCGGAAGAGGAGGAAGCAGTGTCATATTTGCTTTGCAAATATCGACTCAGTGTGGGTGTGCATACACATGTATGATTTGAGGCTGTAGTTTCCTCATACTGCATCGTCTCTGCTTAGCTACCTTGCCTGCAGGTGACATGTACCCTGCGCTGCAGCTGTGACAGCTGTCATTGGTCCATTTGGTGGCTTCTGTATTTCCTTCTATGTAAATACAGCTGTCAAATCTACTCTAAATAAATACTTGCTGAAAAATCAGCTCATTCAGCATTTCACTTCTATTTCCTGTATCAAGGGAGGACGTTGCTCAACTTACAAGGCTCACTGAAGTAAATGCAACAGTGGCAAACTGACGGATAACAACAATCTTCTGCCAGCTTTTGTATCCCTTATTTTTTTGTCATCAAACTCAGTTACAATAAGACTCTGTTTCCATCACCATTGTTTGAAATCACTGAGGGTAAGTGGTGTAAACTAGGCAAGAAGACAGGGACAGATTCAACACAGGAGCAGTGACGTCCTGACTGTGCCAACTTGTGGACTGGTGGCACAGTTGCCACATAGAACAGTGTTGGGTAGAGTGAGGCAGAGGTTTGCTATAGCCTCTGTATAGATGCTATATATGCACAGCCATGAATAAGGCTTTTAGTGTGTGTGTGTGTGTGTGTGTGTGTGTGTGTGTGTGTGTGTGTGTGTGTGTGTGTGTGTGTGTGTGTGTGTGTGTGTGTGTGTGTGTGTGTGCATCATTAATTCAGGCTGAGTGATGATGTGCAGAAGCCTATTACATGATATTTCCTGAGCAAAATGTGGACACTGCTGTATTTGGAGTGGACTCGAGAGATCTGCAGCCAGTAGAGTAGAGGAACAAGCTTGTTTTAATTTGCTATGGAAACACTGTCCTGACAACTGCACATGGAATGTAAATTCATACTTTTAGCTCAACCAGTCCAGAAACCAGCCCTGCAGCAATGACTCGCAACAGCCTGGGAAGCCCGACGAAGACTGTCTCCATGGAAATGCTTTCTCCAACATAGTCTCCATTCTCCACCATCTCCACCACTCTATTTATAGAATGGTGGCACTGGCTGGATGGCGAAGGATGAGTAACAGTATAGTGAGGATGGAAATGTCTAGTATCTCCCTGCTGCCTCTCATCCTGCTCACAACTTCATTTCAAACCAAAGCCTCCTTTGAACAAGCGTTCACACAAAAGCGCTGACAAACTGAACCCCCCCAACCCCCCATCTGCCCCACCCCCACTCACCATGAGTGAAAGCAGGTTTTGTGTGAGTATGCATAAAGTTGTGCAAAGCTTGTGTGTGAGTGTCAAGCTGATGCAAGGCCTGCAGGGTATGTGCACATGGCAGAGATCAGTGTGAAGACAGCGGGCAGCAGGGTCATCACTAACCCTCTCTGGCAGAAGGTCGTGGGATTCTGCGGCCTACTGCATTTCTGACCTCCGTGTGCGGAATGAGAATTAGAAATCCACAGGCGTTTCTGAGGTCGCCAGCTTCCTCCTCGATGTCCATCATTGGAGCAGGCGTGAGGCGGGCGTGTGCATGCACGATCCCATGCACACAAAATAAATCAATACAGCTCAGATACTTTTCATGCCCCTCACAGATCTGCCATAACAACAAAAGAGAGGGATTTGCAAAGCTACAGTTCACCTGCTGCAGATCCACAGCTTTATGAATGAGTAACAGACAGACCTCCACCTCAGTGGCCTTTGAAGTAACAAGCACGGGATGAGTGCACCTGTCAGAAGTCAAGGGGAAAGACCTCCTAGGTCATGAACATTTTGCTAATTGGCACTACGCTGCATGAATGTCCTCTTTATAAATGCCAGTTGTGTCATAAAGATGAGCTCCAACAAACAACATGGTAATAACTGAATGACTGAGAACAACGATTATGGCCACTGAATGTGATTAGCAGATGCTTAATGAGTCAGCATCCTTTTATTCGAACAGGCCCGTGTCTATTATTGCCGAAGTCCTGTAAAAACATGGAAGCTTCATTAAATCCAGGAGAATGAAATTGAAATATTTCACGACAGTGGCCCATCAGGACACCTAATCAGCAATGGATTAAAGCAGGGAGAGATATTTACATAAGCAATTTATTTACTGCCCTGCTTCCTGAAGGTGCCTTTAAGCAAAGTAGAGATCGTATCTCTCCACATCGTCCCATTTATGTCCTCCCTGAATTGTATGCAAGACGACAGGGCATCACATACTGTTTACATCCATGGAATATGGAAGACGTTGCAGAACCTCTAGTGCGCTCGGTGTACAGCTGCTTCCACATACAAGTCACACTATGCATGTATCAGGGAACGGTGGAATCAAATCAAACACAAAATACATTAACCCACCCCGTTTTCTAGAGAGTCGAAAATGGTGATCTAATAACTGCATTATTTTCCCATGCCGACCAACAATTTGCACACCACACCTCTAATAAGATTATCTGGTCAAAACCTCCAGTCCAACAGGGATACCAGACAGCATTAAAATAACTAGATGGATTGAATGAGGCCCTTAAGTGCAGAGGCAGCAAAAGATGAGCCTTCACCTCCATTGCCACAGCTGCCCCATATATGACCCCCATCCCCAAATCTTCTTACGCTTCAGCTCTATGAAGACCTGCTCATTCCACATGTGCACCTAGAGTAATTGATACACTTGCACTGATGTAGGAGTTAATTAAAAGAAGCAGGACTCAAAGCTCAGTCCCCTGAAGGATTTAAAACCAGCAGTTAGAGAAGAGAGCGCATATCAAGTGTAAAAGCATGACAATCAAACCTGTGAATGTAAACACACTACAAACTGAGCCATGAATGAACTCATTGTGACCATGTGTGTGGTCCAGTTCATCATCAGTATAACACAAGGGGACTCATTTGGGCCATTATAGTCCATTGCTGGACAAAAGGTGCGCATCTTTGTTGTCATCATGGTAAGTCCCCTGTGTGTGTTTGTGTCTACCTAGGCACGGCCACACTTGGGGTAATTACAGAGTAAACAGACTGGGTGCCAGGCCCAAAACACAGAGGCCAGTAGCTGCTTTCTGGGCCTCATCGACTCGCTGGATGAGCTCAGAGTCTGATCAATCTCAGTTAAGGCTCACTTCTTGACTTCTCTTTGTGTAATGAGGTTGCTACAAACATCATTCAGAAAACACTGACGGCTCATTTCAAACATAGAGCAGGCCGTTATTGGAAAAGCTAAAGAAGAAGAAACAGAGTTGGTGGCGTTTTGTGAGTCAGCATAAACCTAAAAGGCCTTGACGTTTCTGGGTTATAAAAATCAAAATGTACAATGTTGTTTCGTGGGTGGCAGACTTTCCTTTTCTCAGTCATGACCTTTCAGACAACATTTCTCTGAGCAGCTGCCAGGCAACCACGGCTTTCTTTCTTCCTCCAAAGATACTGTGAGTTTAAAGGATGACTTGTGTAATCATCATCTTCCAGACATGCTTTGAAGTTCAGACATTTTCTTAAAATTAAGAAAACATAGAAAAAACATAAAACATCTAAGACAGTTGCTCGGGATATTTTCCAGAGCTTTTCCAGCTCGTTCCAGTAAAATATGTCAAGAATATGTCGAGCAAGTGAGCGGGAAATGTCCGATAATAATCAAACCTGAGCATGATGATGAAATGTCAGGTACAAAACTGAAAAGATCAGGGTTATACAAAGTGACTGAATATGTGGCGCCATATATTTTCAAGACGTCAACTACATCCCGTGCAGTAAACAAAACGATTTCTGCAGTGGGATGTGTAAATCATTTCCTGTTCCACCATGCTCCGAAATGTTCCAGACATTTTCCTGTTGACGTGTTTGAATCGGCAGAGACACCCTTCTGTCTGTATTTCACCACTAAAGTGGGCCATTTTTAACATGGGACATTTTCCACATGCGTTTTGCACACATTCATCAGCACTGTAGTTTGCCAAATGGTAGGTGGCAGTTTATGCTGCACACTCACCAAGTCCGACTAGTGTTGTTGGTCTAGGAGACAAACTTTGACTAGCGTATTATAAACATCTAAATCCCAAGCAGTATACCTTGAAGCTGCTTTCACTTTAAATGGCTTCCGTAAATGCATGCTCACCGTCTTCTTGATATTATACCATGTTTGCTGGACTGTGAAAAAGAATGGTTTACATGGCTACCATCCATGCCCTCAAACATGAGCACAAGCACCAACAGCCCTTAAAATGACCTTTAAATTCTACTTGAGGAGAAATTATGCATTTATGCAAATGTGGAGGAAAAATCAACACTTTCGTTTTAGCATTTATTTTTGATCAAACGAACATGGGATGTCAGGTTTTCCCTAAAATAACCTTTCAAGAGACCTGTCTAACCTGCACATTTGTTTGATTTGCTCTTGGCTTTAGGGCTGGGAGAGTAATTTATACAGACCTCTGTACAGGCTCTTTTCTATTGTTGTGACTGGAACTAATAGTTGTCTTCCATGGGGTGTAAAAGAAGCAAATTGCACCAATGCACAGCAAACATCCCTGAGCCAATACACAGAAACATTATCTGAAGTTAAAACTACCACAATGACCTCTACACAAGGATGATGTCACTGCCTCCATGTACATCCTGTTTAACCATGACCAACAGAAGCCCAGATTTCCCTGGTAACCCAACCCCACGCTGTTTAAACACAGAGATAGAACGCATGCAGATTTCCTCTCCATGCAGCGCAGCCTGAACCCTCATCCATCCTCTGCAGCTCAGGGATCCGCAGGCTTTGTCAGGGGAGATGATCCCTCAAATCACAGGGACGAAAAAGGTGTAATGAACTTGAAAATGCCAAGCTCTCTTGCCATTAACCCGGTGCATTGATCCAGCAGGAATAAAAGGACAGCTCATGAGCATGTGTGTGTGTGCGGGAGGGGAAGTCCAAGCAATTAGAGTGCTATCAGTTTGAGTTAAGGTCCGCAGAGGTCGAGCTTTGAAAATGATCTGTTTAGTCATTTATGCATTTTACTCGCCTATCAATACCAGTCTCAGACTGCATAAATGATTTACTCCGTTACTTAAAGGAGTAGTATGTAGCATTTAGGTAATGATAGTAATGACGCTGCATGTTCCAGATGAACACCCCTCACCTCACCTTTCCCGTCCAAACGTGTAGGAGAACCTCTCATAAGAAAACTCAATGTGTATTTCGCTTCATCTTATGTAGTCCTTTAATGAAGCACATTTGAAGGCTCAGTAATAAATGCCATGTATACATGCATGAATAATTTAGAGGAAATATGATCAAATTATTTGTACGAAATTTGAAACCTGTTTCATCACCACACGTATTTTCAGTTGCCTCATTTATGACTATTTCGTACGCTACAACCAAAGCAGACAGAGTTGACCAAGGATACCAACAATTTAGCCTGAACGGTGAGATGGTAGACAAAATTTTAATTCCACGGCAAACCGAGTTCGGCGGCATAGCATTTGCGGTAATCCTTTCAGTTGGGCTACTGGTGACATTGGACCACTAATGAGGGGCAGCTTTGCCCACCCCGACTCTCTCTCAGTGAAAAGAGGTGAGCCTGAGGCCGGGGGAATCCTCCTCACTTCACAGGACCCAAACATGCCTGTGAACAACTTTCCAGCCAGTACTCCACTAATCAGTAAAACACCACTCATTCAGACACAGTGAGCAGCAATTCCAATTAAGGGCTGCCACTCTCGACAGCTAAGCCACTCTCTTCTCTCCCATTGCCTGTCTCACGGTGTCGACTCTCGTCTTGCCCCAGTATCATTGTTTTTCGCTTTTCACGGCATAATCATAATTTATAAAACTGTCAAACTCAATACAATATATTGTTTTCAATTCAATAAAGCAGAGCAATGTAGAGTCCGAGCACAGAGAATACAGCTCTATCATTGGATTGATATGAGACACTCTACGCACAGTAATCTGATAATAGTTTTTATTTCCATCACAAAACAAATGTTACCTAATCCTGACTTTCCCAAGACATGTAATATCTGCAGCTCACAGATATTTAATATAAGAGCTAAAACTATAGGAGACAGCCTTTTTCCTCTGATTGGGAGACTGTACTTCTATGAAAGTAAAGGTCAGGACACACAGGAATTGGCAAAGTGGAACCAATGGTGGAGCTCATAATTATGGAAAAACTATAGAGAGGCTTACACTGACACTTCACAACCCAAGTTCTACCCAATTCTCCAAACTTGGAGCCTGAATAAATTCATCATGAATTTGTGTAAACCACAATCAATCGATCTTGCAGGAGAGGACAACTGCAGCCAGCTCTTACACTAATTGGAAAAATTGAACTCACAAGATTAGAATCTATTTAAGACAAGAAGCAAATGCATCTTACCCCCTTTGTACCCAGAGTGTTTGTGCCACAGCTCATATCTTGGATTTTCCACAACATTAAATAGAAAAATACTTAGTGATTTGCATTCATTGTAGTTTTGCTGTATTGGCAATGTGTTATCGTTGTCTTCCATTGCTATTCAGGATTGTGAATTTCTGTGTCACAGTCTCAGAACATCTTTCATGAGGAGTGTATTTTGGTGATACGGTACCTTCAGAGAAGCTGCCAGATGGACGCCTCCAACAAAAGAATGTTGATATCCACACACGAGCAGATTCAGGTACCACATTAGCATATTCATTTGCAATTAGGGCAGCCCTATTTTTAAGGCTCTATGGCCTGCAGATACAACTGACTCTTTCACCCTCATTTATTTCTCCACTGTCCTTTTGTTGTTTTGCTTGTGTTGTTAATTTTAAACTAACCAAGGTTTCTGGATGAATAAATATATTAGAGTAAAACACAAACAGAATGTTATGTAAACTGCCAGTAACTGTGAGTAAAAAGTGTATGCATTCACATAACTATATATTCTCCAATATATGTGGGCACAGCTGCCATATGTACAGGCCAAGGCCAATTTACAGTGCCCTTTGGACCTAGCATTATAAAACATTTGTTGGGCTGTCACAAAAATGAGCCCAATCCCAAATCTAATGGCAGGGAAAAGCTGAGCTGCCGATGACCTTCAGGTTCGACCAGCAGACTCACTTGCCCTCCTCTCCTGGCAGAGGACACCACCAGCTCAGTGTTCCAGAAATGAGGGTGGGTAACCAAGCGTTGCTGCCATCCATCATCACATTACACATACTGGCCTACTTTAGTATCCTTTGCAGATTTGACTAGAGACATGCTGGACCACACAGAAACATGGGAAGCAGCTAATTAGTCTACGCCAACAGCAGAGGTTCACCAGTCCGTTGCCACTTCAAGGGTGAAATCGCTTCCAGAGTACTAATGAAGACCATCACTGCAGTCTCATCCATAACAATGCCGCAGCATCTCCATAATGAATGGAAGATTACAAACACGTTGTCCCATGAAGAAAACATGAAAACATTAAATGCACATTCAAACGAGGAGCGGGATATTACAACATTCCAGTTAGGAGCCGCAGAATCATTTCACCTTCTCGGTACATTCTTCAGACCGGAGGGCAAACAGCTGGTGAGAATGAGAAAGGTTACTGTACTGGGCAGGTGCTGTGGTGTGATGAGCACCAGGGAAATTAGAGGAGGAAAGCACAGGGGAAAGAGGATACGCACCAGCATATGTCTCGAGGAATGAGAGGGAGAAAGGTTCTCTCTATGCCAGTGAATAGCTAATAAGACCTTATACTGAAAATGTATGCAATGGTCTAGTGATTAAACTCACATCTGTTAAGAGTTATGTGTCAAGTATGTCCGGAAGAGGCTTTGTCAACCGGGCAACGCGCAATTGCAGCAACACATGAATCAATTAATGAGTACAGGAGTTGCATCACATGTATATCTATCCGTGTTTTATACTGCTCATCTTGTAAAGGTCATGCGATATGGAGCTGCAGCCAATCGCAGCTGGCTTTAGTTGAGCGGTGAGGACAGACAGACAGAGGACAGACCAGACACATCACCAGCACGTTGTACGGCCAACATGTAGAAATCCAACAGTCAATTAAGGGTCATTGTTTAACCTAGACACTTAGGGAGTGTCTGGAAAGAAGAAAACACACACAAGTAAACTTCACACAGAAAGTACTGTGCTGCCCTTTGTCAAGATATGGTTTCAGACAAATGCATCATGATGACCCACTTCAGTCCACTGGATCGTGGTAGCACTGCAAGAATATTATGTCTTCTGCTAAAGTCAATCTCGGCCTGCTCCTCCCACATTTTACAATCCTGTTAACCTGATTGCAATGGAAACAGTAAAAAGAGTATGATGGAAACCTAATAGAGAAGTGTCATAATATCCCAAAGAACTGCTGCTCTCCATTTCAGAGCAGAACTCCTGCCCACTCAGCCATACTCCTCCTGAACCACCACCTGAAAGGCCATGATGAAAACATAGATACATAGCGATGCTGTGAGATCACGGCAGACTTGACGTCCATCAGCGAGTTAATGCTCTGACCTCTGCGGTTCTCACTAGTCATTACTGCATGATTGATGGGCAATGTGTCTGGTGTGACCTCATCAGGGGATGTTTTGTAGTTTCACCTAATGTCTAAGAGTAGCTATGGTAACTGGGGTACAGTGACCTGAAAACCAAAACAAATGTAGGATAGGGACAAAAAAAAACAACCAAGGTCAAAGGCTCTCCCATACTTCCGTTCACTTGCTAGAATGATCTCAACGCAATTTCTATGACTACATTTTATTGTTGTGCTTAATTCTACCACAAATGTCTTTTAATGGCATTTAGAATGATCTTGTATTCTTGACAAATGTGACAAAGATGCAGATCAGAAAATTTGCATGAGGACAAAATATCAACATGGAGCGGGAAGAGTGAAAACAAGACAGAACTGCAATATAAACTGAAGATGGACACGGTTTGAGTATGAAGGGAAAATTGTATTTTTTGAGAAAAGAGTCCAATATGCCAACACGGTCTACTGAACACTATAGTTGTAATTCCCCAAGGATATGGCGGCTGATTGGACCAGCATGTCTCTCTGTGAATAGGACAATACGTATTCACAGAAACTCGAGGGAACTCATCTGTTTTAATCTGGAAAAATGGCTTCAAGAATAGTCCCAATGGGACAAGCAGCCATGACCTCACAAATGCAGGACAATGGACATGAGGGCCCACAGACTTTAACTAGATCACTGCTGAACACATTGTATCACATTTGGTTGTAGAGGATTTAATTCAGTCCAGCTCATTTCACCTTAGTTTAAGAATGAGACATAACGGCAATTACATTTCTGTTTACAAAATATGGCTCCTATATGTATATCATGTAATAAATCATTATAGGACCTGGGTGTGCTTTCACACCTCAGACCTACTAGCTCGTATTCTACATTTTACGGTTTATTTTTTCTTCCTCTTTCATTTACTTTTCTCTTTCATGCATGTCTAAAAAGGAGATTTACTTTGCAAATGATACCACAAACCAATCCCCACAAGACCAGTGACCTCTTTTACACAGGAATCATGTCGAACCGTGCAATAAGAGAGAGAGCCAATAAACAAAAGCCACAAAAGTCGAGTTGATAGCTCAAAAAAGAAAACCCATACTCTTCACACTGAGAGACACTTCTGCTTGTGTCACAACATATGGTGCAGAATCACAGAGAAGGAAGGAGATAACAGCTGCTATTACAACTGCAAAGACACAGAGTAGATTTACATTTACATTTACAACATGAAACTTTACATTCAAGGGCTGTGCCATCACATGTATCATTATACATTTTCCATAGTGGTCAGAAACTCCCTGAATGGTATTTAGCACTGCAGTCAGTGTTACCAGGACCACATGCGTACGTCACACACAGTCTCAGGAAGTGCAAACAATACCAGCCTCACTGTCACTGCTGGTGATTACTCTGGCTACTGCTCACCAAGCTGTTCACCATCTGAGCTGACAGGAGCTCTGTCAGAAACACAACCACTAAAACCGTCAGTGTGTCACTGCACCAAGACCACACACACACACACACACACGCACACGCACACGCACACACACACACACACACACACACACACAC
>JAFBJT010008461.1:0-54971 GCA_016785325.1 Chascanopsetta lugubris | reverse complement strand
ACACACACACACACACACACACACACACACACACACACACACACACACACACACACACACTACCCAGCTCTGCAAGACAATTTGCGGAATTTCCCCATATGCCTCTATAAACTATTCTGGTTCATGGGTTGACACCGTCTCATTATAGCTCAGAATGAAGACTTTCCAATATACTAGCAGATTAGAGTGCATCCATAGAAAACACTAGGTTGTTTCCAATGAGAAAGAGAAAGAAATGATCTGTATATGGGCTATACCTTTTAGAGAGCAAGGTGTTTTAATGTCAAGATGACTAATGTTAGATTTCCTTATAATCTTGACCAAGGTTCAATGACTTCTGAAGCACAACTTATTCAGGAAACATCCATTTTGGTGCAGGCATGAGTGTGGTATCTGTAATTAATCCATGTCAACTATGCAGCCCTAAAGTATACTAAGTAAGTAACTATAAAGATGCCTATGTGGCATGAGTTTAGTCCCCTTTGCATTTACCTTTACTGTCAATGCAGCATGTGTTTTACTTCAGACAATCTCCAGATATTCTACAGAGGGGCTGGATGTGAGATGTGTTGCTGCCATTACTGTAAAAGCATGATTCTTTCTAACTTTCACTTTCTTTCATTATGTAGGCTCATAAATCATGCATTTGCTTTACCAGTAACACAGGCTCATTTCTGAGACCCATAGACACAGTATATTAGGGACACACCATCTGATAAATCTTGGATTTCAGTGGAATCGTCTAGAAGGGCAAATGTAGTGGTTTTGTGTCTGAACATCAGTTTAACTAAGATTGGTTGCTGCTGAAGAAGAGCGGAGAACCTTGCCCGGCTGTCTGCTGATACAAGATGGGTTGGTCCTCCTTTATTTCCCGTTCATTTGTCTGCAGCCCCTGATCTAAAACTAACTCCAACAGTGGAGTTGGCACTCAGCAGTGGACTGAGGCACTGGGCTGTTAAACCGTTTCTTGGGTACAGATATCAGCTTGGCTTACACCTGATTTTCAATAAAGAATTCCTGAAAGACTTCATGAATGATCATTAGCCTGACACTAGATTGCCAATTAGTAATTTTTCATTCGACCGTTTCACTGGTGCTATTCTAAATAGAATATATGAAAATTGCTGATCTTTCTGATAACATATATCTCTGAAAAAGAACATTCATTCTCAAGTAGTTTAAAAAGAATATTTTCCTTTGTCCATATTAGTTTTGTCTGTCATTTGTAAAAAAAGAGGCATCGCATAAAGCAGTTAGTCCAGGCCTGTACTCTCATTGTACCCGAATCAGTCGATAATGAATGCTAATGTGTAAAGTGTATGAATATAAAGAGTACTAACATAGCATGGTGTATGGACTGAATGGAATATACCGTAAAGGCTTACAAATCAATCATTTTTTTAACGTTAGCTTTGACTGACTGAAATTATATCTTATCATTTGCCTCATATAGCCGACGAAGAGCATACGGAACCCCAAGGGTAAACTCGAATCAATTTTCTGACCCGCTAAAGAAAACCCTCTAGATTGCACCACATGCCCATTAAACTGGTCTGTGTGTACTGATAGTAATCCAATATCGGTGAAAAGATGGAACAGTACAGCCACACTGACCGAAGATTATTGAGACTCCACTCCACCAGATGCACCAGACACTGAAGTGATAACATCAGAGGATAGACCTGCAGTGCACCTATCGTGTCATGCACATCAGCATTGCCATCAATTACTTTCCATACAGGAGGCGACCTCTGTCAATCATCACTCTCCACTGTGAGAGAAATCATTAAATATGCTAAACTGCATCCACAGCGGCTAATAAAACCATTGATTCATTCATTGTCACTTGTTTTGTGGCTCCATCAAATACATCATTTACAGATATGTAAATCGTACCTGGAATCAGAAACCAGTTTGTCCATATTAGGATGGGACTACGTTAATGAATGTGCCTGTGTGGACAGGTTCATCAATCATCCCACCATCTTATCACCTTCAGCAGGCAACAGCCACAAGCACACACACTCACTTTCTTATCACACTAAGCCGGATAACTTCAGCAGTGAGCCCCGTCAAAGCCAGGATAAATTAGTTTCAACCAATACTGATTGGATTTGAAGCCAGGAGTGGGCTTTGAACTCGTGGCCCCAAAGACAACAGCAACCAACTGATCAGCTTTAATGAACATGTACGTTAGCTTTAATGGAAACGAAGAAGTCAACCAAACATGATTTCATTTGATTTTTTTAAAGTTCACAGTGGACTTGATACTTATAAAGGTGACCTGTTTGTCAATCTATTTTGACCAATACTGGGATTTATCACAGTATTTACAATTTGAAAAACAAAAATTTTCTAATTACGATAATAACACATCTTATTTATAGAGCCCTTTTGAAGATGCTCACGGATGCTTTGCAGAAATAAACGGGAGTCAAGACAAAAACAAATGTGAAATAGACAAGAAAAAAGAATCAAATAGACAAGATTAGGGGGCGGTTTTAGGGCAGTTAAAACTAAATTATAGAGATGAGTTCTCATGAGGGATTCGAAGGTTTTTAGGTCAGGACAGTCACGGATGGATGAGTGGAGAGAGTTCAAAAAGGGTGGACGAGGCATTTGTGTAAGCTGTGTCACCCCAGGTTCAGTGCTTGGTCCTGAGAGGTGGGAACAGGAGGTTTGTGTCAGAGGAACAAAGAGGTGTGAGGATGGAACAGACTGGTGAGGTGTTGGGGGGGCGGTTATGGAGGACTTTCAGGGTGAGGAGAAGAATATTGGATTCATTGAGGTAAGGGGAGCCAGTGAAGATTCTGTGGAACAGGGGTGATGTAGTCAAGTGAGTGAGGAGGCCGGCAGCAGAGTTTGAGGGGTGATCTTATTCTGGATGTCATATCCAGGCATGAATCGAGAGTTCAAGCTGCAGAATATGGTCATGATGCACGGAAGTTTTGTTGATGTGGTTAATGTGATGATTATCAAAACTCTTTATGCATCCTGCACTTCCCTTTCTGTCTGAAACAGCTGATATTAGCTCAGACATCCTTGAAGCTCCTCTCCCACAACACTCACTTTCACCACATGGACTAACCTCTGGCAGGCCTCAGATGGGCTAAACACAGCATGTGTAAGCCATGCCCCTTTCAGCATGCTCAGCAGAAGTCTCATTAATACTTTAAGTGACCAAAGACAACAAATAATCAACTTTTAATGTAAATGGAGACAACAGAAATTGTTTGGGAAAAATCCGATTCGACACTGAGCTGCTCCTAAACCCACTAGGATTTCAACAGGAAGTCCATCTGCTTGACGAAGTATTTCATGACCAGTGTCAAATGACCATGCATACGTGTCCACACCTCTCACAATAGAGGCCAGGGGCTGAAAGGAAAAGTTGGAGAGCAGGTGTGGTGAAGTTCTCTGAAACCCCAACATTGTAACAGTATATCGGTATATCTGACTCCAATAGTAAGGAAGGGAATAACAGGTCTGCTTTAAAGGAAATTACAATAGAAAATACAACTTCAACCAGCAATTCATAAACCTTTTACAAGAGATCCTTATTCGCAGTGACACAACTCTTCTGCCGTGCTTTAAGGCGGCAGCATTTAATATGACGGCTGACTCAACAATAAACTGGTGCAGGGTAAATGTGAGCCTCAGGGGCCCACAGTCTGTTCTGCATCCCTGAGGAGAGGAGCCATCAGGACTGTACCTTGTTACAGAGGCGGTGGTGAGTCTGAAGCTGCTTATTGCCTAAAAACTGCCATATTTGTGCCTTTTGGCAAACACGCCCCATTAACAGACACAAAATGCTTAGTGGCATCTCATTAACATGAGCCCTGCTGCAGCTTTACGGGCTCACGTACAGAAAGCGAGCACCCACCCTGCAGTGAGGCACTCACGAACCAATATCCAGGTTTGGCTGTCACACTGTAACAGGGCCCATGCTCGGGGAGCTGCAGCGGCAGCGCTCGGATTGATGGAGACACGATGTGACAGGCAAACAAAACGACAACCTGAGCAGACTGAAATGAAATGAAAACCCATTAGGGCCAACTCAGAGGAGATACCGCTCACTCGGTTAAATCACTTAAGGTTGAAATGGGCCAAGTTATTTTAACAGAGGGGGAGAATATTACCTCTCCTCGGGGCTAAGTGTGCTCTACGGTAATAGTTCACAGTGGGCAACAGTGGCGGTGGCCCGATGTGTGGACGTGTGCACCGAGTGTGTCTGTTTTGACAGCCTCTTAACCTCTAGACCAGCCTGTTACACAGGAAGGAGAAGCCTTGTTTGGTTTCACAAGGCCTGTTGCAAGCACACACACATACAAGTTTGTGTTAGCAGGGGAGGGCTGGGAGAGGAGCAACAACCAGAAAGAGAAATAAGGTTGGGCACAAGACTAACAGAGAGAAGAGAGAGAGGGAGTGAGCCTGGGCTTGCATCACTTCCTCATTCTTTCACATTCAGGTACATCCCGTGCTTCACCTCCCACCTCAGGCAGCTGCAGAGAGTTCACTCCACACTGAGGGAGTGGGTCACAGAGGTGTGTGTGTGCAGGCACCACTGCACCGTGAGGAGACCTCAGTACAGCTAAATGACCTGGCTGTTCATTACAAGCAGTCCATTACAGTGGCTGTGCTCGTGTGAATGTGTGTATGTGTAAAGGAGGCCGAATTGGCTTTGCAGGAAAACCCAGGATCCCCCAGCTGAATGGGGAAACACCCAAAGGGAGGGGAGCAGGAAGCTAGGCTGGCTGGAGAGTCTGACATCATGCAAGTGTGGGTTTTCCATGTTACAGTGGAGGCACAGCACAGGCACAGCTGCCGTTTTCCAGAGGAGCTCTACTGGGTAGACATTCATTATTCTGAGTTTCTACTGCTGCTGCTGCTGCACCACACACACACATACACACACTGCAGTTCCCCACTATGTGGGGGCAGGGGGGGACCCATCAGTCATGAACTGGCATCCACACCATCCTGCAGCCTCATGCTCCCATCAAACACCCCCACTGCATCAGCACAATACCCCAACATCTGCAGCACAGAGCGTCCCACAGCTCCCACAGTGGGGTCATACTAACACACACACACACACAAACATACGTATATATATATATACACACACACATATATACTAGGGCTGCAACTAACGATTATTTTTAGAATTGATGAATCTGTGGATTCTTTTTTTGATTAATCTCATTTTTTTTAAGCATTAAAGCACAACAAATGTGTGTGTATATATACAGACGTATATACATACATACATACATACATACAAACAAGACATTATTAGCTAGATGGATAAAAAAAAAAACCCTGCAGAGTTGAAGGACGCGGAAGGGAGGAAACATGGGGATCCGGGGCAGAAGCAGTTTGTGGGGGCTGGTGGCAGTGAACGCCCGGGCAGAGTGAGGCAGAGGTGGGAGCTCCGGCAGCAAAGATCCCAACTGTGAAACAAAAACAACTGCATTGGCCGCGTGAGAGCTCCACGTCCCGCTCTGGTGTGAAGACGAGCACACGGCACTAGGTTGCCTCGTCTCAAAGCCCCGGCTCTCCACAAGACCAGGAAAAGACACGATCGGAAAATCTTGAGGCTAGTTAGCTTTACTTCCTTAGCCGAGCCGTGCCCAGCCGAGCCACAGCAGCAGCAGCCGCCGCCGCTCCCCCTCTCTCCTTGGAACCGCCTCCCCGCCCGGTCCCAGCACCTCTCCCTCGGCCACACATCGTCCTGAGCTGGGACTTACCGGTCGTATGTGCTGGTGTCGCCGCTGTGACGAGACAACAAGTGCGGGGAGGCTGCCGGCCGCCGCTCCGCCGCTCCGGAACAAGAGGAGCACCGATCTGCACACTTTCGCAGCCATCTCTGTAGTGAACGCTTGCCGGGAAGGAGACTGCTGCGGGGCGGGCGGGCGGGAGGAGACGCACCGAAGGGGAAGAGAAGGGGAGGGTGGTGGGCGGGTTGCGGGGCCGGACTACGGCTACACACACATGCCCAGTGTTGCACCAGTATGCCCTTATAGATGGAAATCACTAGTGCTGCTGCTGCTGCTGCTGCTGCTGCTGCTGCTGCTGCTGCCCCCCCCATAGACCCCCCCTCCCCAATAAACTCATGCACTGACTGCATTTGACTTACAAATCATATACTTGTTACTGTGCCTCTTCCACTGAAGGTCACGGCAAGTGTGGTATCATTACAGATGTGTGCAGATGTGACAGGGCTGCACTATAGTTTTACTTTGGAAGAAATTATAATAAATACATTATGGTCTCTGTACATGTTCTCCTCCATAGGCCCACCCACAATATTAGTATATTACTAAAGGGAAAACACATCATGGGTGGGTTCAACAATGACAATGGTTAAAATAACATCCCCAGCTTCCTTTTCCTGACTCCAGTGAAAGGAATGAAGAAGGTTAAATCAACATTTTACAAACTGTGTATTTCATACAGATGTATAGAGAATACGGCAGTTTCCACAACAAGCAGTGAATCAAAGTTCCACACATTGTCATATCTATCATGTATCTATCATCCACCCATCTATCCAATATCATTATTATCATTATTATTATTGTTGTTGTTGGTGTTGTTGTTTTGTTATCATAATTATTATGGTTATTATTGTTATGGTTATTGTTATTATTGTTATTATGGTTAATAGTATTATGATGATTATTATTATTATATTACTATTTATATTATGCTATGACATTAGCATGACAATGACAAAAGCATGTAGATATAGGGATATACAGTTGGATGTATTTAAAGCACTGCACAAATTCAGCCATTCACACATCCATACAGCTGTAAAAACACCGCTCATTTACTGTGGATACTTCAGTCGTGTGCACCACACGTTTCACCATCTTGCCCAATTAAGGACACCACTCCTGACTGCAGATGACAGGAGCCAGAGACTAAGTCGAGCCAAGGGAGAGTTTATTTATGTAGAGAATTTCGAACAGCAACAGTCAAACAACCAGCTCAGCAGGTTTGAAAAGTTGAAATGTTGTCAGTTGACCCTCTGGTCACAGGTTGATCTGGTCTACCACAGCTCACAGCTGCATTGGGTTCATGTCTGCAGCTGTTTGCACTGACCTGCTCAGTTGTTAGAGCAGAGTAGAGCTGATTCCACTTCAAAGATTCCAGCGTCACATGAAAGAGAGAGACAGTATAACTGCTCTCCCTCTGATTTTTCCCAGCATCCTGACCATACCTTTTCCTGTACAACTATATCTAAAATTAGCTTTGTCCTTCACTCTCCCCCATGACTTCATAAAAACACCTACAGTATCAACTCTGATTAAATTGATCCTCACTGACTTTTAAGGTGCGTGGGCTCGCCCTTAATTCACGAGCATTGTAATGTGTTTTTGTCCCCAAATTTCAGAACATAACGACAAGCAAGTCAAGCATGAGACCTTGAGTGTCCTCCTGATTCAGTCAACCATTGCAAAATGTAGGTAATAGGTGCAATAATGGGTCTGTTTGGTCAATGAATGTCGAGATGACTCCCCTTAATGGAATGCAACATGCTCTCGTTAATCCTTAACCAAGCCTTTCACATAGTTTGCGATACCTGTATTTGTTAAGGGTGGGACCAGATACCTTTGGCTTCACAATGAGGCCTCAACTTTAGAACACAAGAAATCAGATACATAGTGGGGGAATGCAGTGTGAGATGATTTTTTGTTTTGCTGTGGTAGATTGTGCCTGTCTGCTGTTTGTTTGTGAGATCCAGTGCTAATATGTCACCTCTCCACGACTCATCTTGGTTCTGTCTGTACATCTTCAGGTGTAGTGCATCATGCTGCGTGGGCGATGCAATTTAAATGCAAATCCTCCACCATGGACAAAGACCTGCTCAGGGCTTCGGGGGGCATCGATTCACAAAGGGAATCTCTAGTTTGATGCCAAATACTCCTGAGCAACTGCGCACATAAACCTTTGCACCAACACTCAAGTGGCGCTATGGCTAAATGGATCACATCACCTGCCTGTAGTGCATCAGCAGGGCAAACCAAGGCAGTTGTGCTGAGATGAAATCATCCAATCAATGAATCAGTCGATGTGATTAGTTCATGGAAAGAAGCTAAGAATAGGATCACCATTGATACATATACCAATATATATTGTATGTATATGTTCTGTAGCTATTTGTTGGATTCATATGGCTACATAGTTATATGCCAGAAGGTACGATCCTAATGTGCATATATACACATATGCATATCTACATCTCTACATCTTCAGATCATCCTCAAATGTTTATTTAATAAATTCACATATATAAATATATAAATCTCATGTCAGGGTAATGATAACAATAACTAATACATTATCCTGATTAAACTATTGATACACTAATGGAAAGTTTGTTAGACACTAAACCTTTTGTGCTTAAAATGTGTTGATGGATCTTAGGATAGGCCAATGACTGAAAAATTAAAGGGGCGTTCCAATGTATTGCCCAAGGCTTTCATTCACTCAATTCAGACTGCCACACCACACACCAGTGCTTTCAATTCACTGATTCAAACTACAAGCATGAAACCTTTTGATCCTCTCAGAAAAGGTGTGTGCGCATGCCTGTGTGTGTCTCAGTGTGTGCGTGTCTATGCATGACCGCAACGTCTCCCAGCAACATTCAGATCCCCTCCCAAAAAGGGCATGCTGAAAGCCGGCAGCGTGGGCGTGTGACTTCTGTTTCATCACAGCCCCAATCAGGTGCGACATAATGCAAACACAAACCCAATCAGGCAGTGTACGGTGCCTCTCCCATTACGCTTACTCGCACACGGCCGGGCTCACCGCTGAAACCGGAGCCTGCTTTAGTCCACAGGTCCTCATCTGAGCCATCTCTCACCATTATACAGTCTGATATGCGGGTCGGATTTCACCACCGTGCTCGTTCTACATGGCGGTTCAGCTGGGAGCATGAAAAAGGCTGTTGTCGTGAGGCCTCACACTCTCCCAGTGGGTTTGTGTTGTTGGTGGGACACTCGACAGCTGCACACATCAACCAAGGGAGGCTCCTCTGCAGGGCCGGTCTTATCTCCCGCCCCACCTTTGCACTGCCACAATAGCAGGGTTATGTCAGTCACTATGTTGTGTTATTCTATGGACTCCTGTCACATTGCTACATAAAACCAACAAGGTCATTTCACTTGAAAGTTGAAGTATGTCTGCTTAGTCAGACCGATGGGAAGTTGCTGAAGTTAGAAAGTAGAAATGTGAGATGGGGTGACAGTGACTCAGTGGTTAGCCAGCAGTCGCCTTTGGAAGCAAAGGTCACTGGTTCACATCCCACCCGGGCCCTGTTCTGGTGTCACTGGCCCTGACACTGATACCACAAAAAAGGCCCTATGTGTACAGGTGGAAATACCCCGCGACCCAGAATCCTGCATAAGTGGTAGAAGATGACATGACATGACAAATGTGAGGAGAGGTGCATGTAAAGTTTGCATGTTGTAGTTTTCACCGGCGTTAGCTGAGCCTTTAGGGTTAATGGGCCAGGACCGAACACCTTACACAATGTCCCCCCGCGTGGTTACGGATCTAAAAACACACTGCTCTTGGCTAACATATAGTGTTTACCTCTCGACTTAGCCAGAGGAAGTATTAGTGCCTACATTTGACATGCTATTTGAATGTGTGTGCTGTGTGTACTTGAAGTACATATTCAGTCTCCACACCTGTATGCAAATATAAAGCCAAAGGGATGACATGTTTTTTGTGCGCAAACCTGGATGATTGTAGCACACAGACAGTCCTGTAAACACTTGTTCAGCAGGTGATTTTCAGAATCTGATACCATTTGAATGGGTTTTGAAACAGAGGTAAAAAAAGACAATGTACATTGGACTGAAACTACACCCAGTGTGATGTAGTTTATTAACATACAATTATTAGAAACCAAATTGCGAGGGCTATTTATTGATGTGCTTTATTCAAAAACTCACTGACCATGAGACAAGAGAGCCAGCATACAAGCTCCATAATACCATGGGAACTAATGTCCATGGCTCAGGATTTATTCCTGTGGCTCTTTGTTTTCACAGTCCAAAGGACCTGCTGAATTTTGACACACGATTACGAAAATAATAATGATAGAGCACTTTATTGGTGTTTGTCAATGCAAGACATCTCAGAGTGATCTTGTCTTACAATTGTGCTTTGCTGATGCTGTTCTTGCTTTGGTGTGGAGCAATTCAAATCCCATATACTATTTCAATAGGCAGCAATTACATATTGTGGGGTCCTTGTGATAAAGTGCTTGCATTAATGAACCCTGCTCCAGAAGCTGCAGGCAGAGTGGAATAGCATTTCTTATTAAAAAGAGGGAGAGGGGGTGGAGTGGGTGTCCAGGATGGTGATGATGAATATTGCTTTAACAAAGAATGATGGGAAAGCCAAAGAGATTAGTATAGATATTATTTTCTATTAGCGCAGGTAACCCATGTGTGTATCGGATATTAAAGCGGTACTTAAATCAAACTTCACTCAAGACTCCTGTCTATTAACAGCTATGAACTATTAGAATGGAAGCTAACAGAGAGCACCATGTGATCTCTGACCTTTGTGAACATGGGTTTATTTATTATTGTAATAGCTTCAATAATTTGCAATATATTGACAAATTTAGGTTCCAGATGCTCAGCATGTTCTGATCTAGGTTCCATTTTTCTTCCTGAGTGAGTTAAACAACATTGTCTTAATACATTCTGAACCTCAAAAGGTGAAACATTTGCCTCCATTTGCACCAATTTGTATTTTATGGCTAAATCTAAAGTCATTCAACTCTCTTGCATTATGCATCACACGTAACACAGTTTTGAGATAATTCAATGATCCGTTGCAAAGTTCAACGCAAGATTAATGTTTTCACAATCTGCAGCCTAACAAGAGTTAATCTGCCAAACAGGGATATCATTAAATATTATGTCTGTAAACTGCATACAAAGCAACATGATGCACATTAACAAGAGCCACAGATAGAGTCTGTGCAGGAAGGAGGAGGTGAGGGTGCCAGCACTGTGTAAGTTTACCAATAGATAGATTAGATATCATCAATAGATATCACTGAGTCCTCCACACTGAACCCCATGATTTATTCAGCCAGTAATTGTTTGTAACATGACACCTCTGGGTGAAGGGTGAACACATCACTGGACTACATCCTGGTTCTAACCATCATTTATGCACATTATCCTAACCTCATTAACCACTTTACCTATATAGATGCATATAGAGCACACTTACTATTTAATTTCTTCATTTTCATTTCAATGTAACTACTTACAAACTGTATTTTTGCATTTTATTTCTTATGCACCTCCTATAATTGATTTATTGCATATTTTCCATGGTGTATTGCATCGACTTGTCTTGGATTCAATGATATATTCAGATATATTTTCAGTATTTTTTTATGCCTGTGAAACATGTTGAAACACGTTGAAACTTCACCATATGAATAAGGTTGGGATCAACAATTTTTCACATTGGAAACTTGGAGTTCTTAAGATATTTGTTTTCTTTGTGGCTCTGGATGAAAAACACATTGGGCCAGACTTCAGTGTGAGCGTATGGATATTATGTCACTTAAGATCCTTGACTGAATTACACTGTGTTCGTTTTGAAAGGAAGACGTTCCTTGTCTGATTGCTGTTCACACTCAGTGGAATATAGTCAGTGCCGTGCAGCATTCTCTCGCAGTCTATCTCCACTTTATTCATAACCCCATTAACATCGATGTACAGTCACATCAAGCGGAAATCTGACCTGCACTTTCCCTGAATGTGACAAGTCCCTGTCTCTGACACATCCCCAGCCAACTCAGCAGCTCCCCAGCTTTTTTTGATCACATTATTCATTCAGTCCGGCAAATGTATTCACACTGACAATTATTACTGGCTCACTGCGAAGACGCAATTTACCTCTGATACATTTTCCTTGGCTGGAGGTCTGTCAAGGCATGCATGACTGACACCAGAGACTCCCTGTGTCCCTGTTCAATCCTGTTTTCGTAATGAAATTTGTATTTTTCTAAATCAGAAACAGAATTGCCCAAGCTATAATTAAAACATATACATTTCAAAATATGAGACGCACAATGAAACAGAGTGCAGAGTAATTCTTATAATGTAATTCTCATCAATGGAAAAACAACAGAACCTCAGAATGCTGTAGGTCTTATGCAGTGTCTAAACACAAGGGGTCGAGGGACATCTATTCGGCTAATCTCTTCTATGTTGATATCATTTAGATAAAATTGTCCAGATCTCCCTCAGTGCCTCCCGCAGTCCTGTGGACTCACCATCAGCACTTGGCTGGCAGCTGTTACCTCCACAACTTGATATGGAATAAGTAGCAGACAACGACAAAAAGATAAAAAGAAAGTGGATATTAGAGGTACAAAGGCCTCTGGAGGAATGCTCGAGGGTAGAGGTTAGATGTTTGTGGTACTCCGTGTCGATGGTGTTTTGATGAGGTGAAAGTTTAGAGTTTGTAACTCGTGATAATCATGAGCATATTGAAATGTCTCGACTAGTCTAATATCTACAACTCTTATTTGGTTTTAAACATACAGGACAATATAGTGAATCTACATTTAAGAGTCCTCTGCATGAAGTAAGCTGCCAACAGCGTGCAAATGTTAGCGACCAACAGTGGACGATCGTGCGCCTATATACTAACTATAGCTCTCTGTTCTGCTGAGCATTAGCGTGACTGTATATGTCTCTAACATGCTGGGGCCCTGCTGGGATCTTACCCACCTCATCCATTGCAGAGTGGCTGCAGCAAGCTGCAACCCATGATATTACTATTATAGTCTGGCACAGGGCCTGGATTCTAAGATCTCTGCACAACCTGTTGCTATAAAAGGCCTCTCCAGTAAACTGCTACTGCTTTCCAACCATGTTAGTAAGCCTCACATGCCATTTTCACACTGAGATCAGACTTCAGTTGTTTTGATTTGACTGTCTACATGTAGTTAGCTGACAGACACATGTTGTTTTCAGTATTTCTATTTATTTCAGTTGGGAAAACAGAAGCTCATCGAGATAATTCGATTACTCACCACAGCAAATATTGATCTGTGCGTAACATTTCCTCACTTCATTGTAAATGGGTACTTATGGTTGACTGACATTGGTTTTTCAGGGCATTTACCAATTATTAGTAATTGACAAGGTCAATAAAGAATTATTTGAACTGAATTGCATTAATTAAGGTTTCAGATTTGATGGCTTATTAACAAGATAGAGGGAGAGAGGGAGAGAGAGAGATAGCTGCAACAGAGCCACTATTAGCACACTTTTCCATTAAACTTTTCCATTAGATCTCTTCATCAATGAAATTTGAAATATACCGTCAATGCAAATAATAGATATTAAACATTGGCCCGAATTACCGGCAAGTCTGATCATCTGTTACCCACATGAGACAGACTGAAGAGCTTTTGTGTTATGATGATAACCAAAGGCTTAATTATGTTCTCTAACATGCATGGAAGGAAAATGTTATTACTCTGCAACATGTCATTTCATCACTGAATATCAGTCAATTATACACACTGTACCTTTAAGATTTGCCTAATATATCTTAGAAAAGGACAGGGGAGTACAATGCCTTCGAGATGACATAAAAGGCCTGATTATAAGAATGCTCACTTCTCTGTTCCTTTTCCAGCAGAGAAGGGAAGGGAAGGGTGAAACGTGCGAGAGGAGCTGCGCGGTGTGGGCTGCGCAGATGTGGCCCCGCCCCTCTGCTGCTGCTGCTGCTGCTGATCCAACACGGAACTGTCTGCGCTGCCGCTGAGCTCCATCTCCGCAGACACCAGCGGTGGAATTACGACCTATCCACGAAGACACGACCACCTATTTTGCCCGACTGGCCTGTGTGTTGTCATTAATGTGAGTACACATTTGTTTTCCCTTCTCAAACAACACCGGAGCAGCTAACAAGGAGCTAGCAGCAGCCATTTCACCCCAGTGTTCGCCGTCAGCTCGCTGGCTAGCTAGCTAGCTTTAGCTGCACTGTACAGTTACGGTAATCACCTTAATAATAAGTAATGTACGCTTCGGATTGGTGGTTCACACATTAAGTCAAACATTAGTTAGCAGGCAGCTAACCACAAACGCTGTTTTAGTGCAGATAGCGCTGTGATAGTGCTGATTAGCTTCACTAGTGGCTAAAAACAAAACATAGGTGACGTAGTGCATCAGTGAAAAACTTCGATTGTGTACGTTTCCACGGTGACACGTCATTCAATACAGTGACAGTATGTTAAACTGTACATTTATGAAGCATTTCACTCTTCAGGTTTTGTGTTAACTTTTGTAGAATGGGGTGAAATGTGAATATGGAACATCCTGTCTCCATCAAGTGTTCACCAAATGACACGTGGAGGTTATGTGTCTATGTCAGATGTATAGCGATATAAACACATTTGGATTTAAGGGATGTTGATTGTTAATGATTATTGTCATGTAGTTCATCTTTCGGCCACGGTTTTGGTTTGCCTACTTAATAAGCAGACTATCTCAATATTTTGATCAGTTCACCTGCAGTATTGTAAATCTGAACACCTGTGAACTACATTTATTGTAGTTAAGCATGAGAACTAGTGCACCGTCAAATGGCCCAACATAACGTTTGACTGTCCAGTGTGTTTCTGTTGTGATGTAGGTGATGAGGAACAGTGTTTTTTCTTCTATCATATGTTCCTGGTGTTGGGATCACAATTGATCCATATGAGCTGCATGTGCCGTTTTTCAATATGTATGTGTGTGTGGGTTGTGGGTGTGTGAACGACATATGAAAGGCTCTTGTTTCTAATTTGATGAGTCTTGGCTTGGTGTGACACTTGGGGCATTGGAGCCATATGAAAACTTTTCTTCATCTCTGCTTGTGCGACAATAATCCTTGCTCTCGACTTGTGTTTCCTTCCCGGAGGTAGAAAACATCCCTTAGCAACAGAGGAACTGCAGAGTTTATCATCTTGGCTCTGCAGAGTTTATTGTTATTTGAAAATAACACATCACAAGGCCAAACTGAAGACATAAATGATCATTCCTGGGGCCCTGGGCTGTTAAAGTATTCAATCAATTTTATTTTTCCATGTTGTTTTTGTGGCTGGAATAAACAAAGTACGGAGTTGTATTCAGGTGGATGATACTTATTGAGACATGTATTAATTTACCAGGCTCAAGATGAAACCCTGTTCAGGAGTAAATGAATATAACATTATATACCTTGAGACATCCACCCGCTAAGTATAGTTCTGTGCCTTGGTTACTATTGAAGAAGTAACATTTGCTTTGCTGATGTAGGGTAGTTATGATCTGTCATCTTTTTTATTTTGCAGTTGATGTATGATAAGGAAAAAAAAAACACTGGTAATTAGCTGTAAAACATTATTTTCTGTACAAAGTCCAGGGCCCCCAGCTGGGGATTTTACAGATCACAGGTAACTCTCTCTTTGAAATTCATTCCTCTAAACTCGATAGCCATATTTCAAAGCTCCGGGCAGACATTAATTATTCAATCCAGAAATTTGGCGGACCAAAGCTGGCCGCTCAGAGCCAAAGTGATCAAGAAAATGTAATCAGTATTTTGTGTTTGTCCCTCTGCCTCTTGTGTTCGATTAAAGCTTGTTTGGCTTACACGTAATGGTTTTGTAAGGGCAGAAATGAAACAAATCATTCTTGTCACACATAAAACATCAAAATACATTTTAGGCAGAAATCTGCAAATTCCCACAGTGCTGTATTTGAGAGGCTATTTAGTTATTATGGCCTCATTCTTTTCATGTTCTTTTGTGCAAGTATGAGTCATTGTTCTTGTTGTCTGGTACGTAATCATACAGCTGTCTGTGTTCCAGAGATTGTCCATCAAAGTGTGCTAGTTGGCTCTATACAGTTTGTTCTGTCATATTTCTGTACCAGATTTTCTCAAGCTCACCAGAAATAGGTGGTGATCTTCTCCTTCTGTCTCACGGTTAGAATACTGAACACATAAGAACCACAGGTGCACACACAGCAGCCCCCTGTCATGTTTATGTCATTAAGGAACAGCCAGGTGAAAATGAAGTTCTAGGGCTTAGCTTGCTGGCAATTAGTTTTATCCTGGCTTTCTGTTTATTAATTGAGGTGTGTCAGGATTTTAAGACATTAAGCGCTTTGACTGTAGAGCCGTAAGTTTGACGACAGGTCCCAAGAGTGAACTGCTGCTGTTCCAAGGTTTTAGATATGAAGCCTAATTAGTTTTTGGTCAAATTGTACAAATCTTTACTTTAGAACACTTCACTGTTATTTCATTGGAGAAGCAGAGTGCCTGGCACAGTGGTAGTTGTGTTACTACTTCTATGTGATGTTGAGATTATATATTTTTTCATTATTATTGAATTATATTCATGTACTAAAAGATGAATTTTGCCAAAAGTAAGGCAGTGGCCATACAAGCTTGGAAGATAATATTGAGAAATAAACAAACATTATCCATGTTTTGCTTTTCCTGTTAATCATTTCGATCTAAGTTGTGTAGAGCCAGGAGGGATGTTTTCTCGTCACGGCCTGTCCTCACATACTGTTCCTGTGTTTCTGCTTGTTTACCTTATTTGGTTCATTAACACAAGCCAGGGTGGCACAGGAACAGGTTAGTCACAAAGGCATCAATACACAGAAAGTGCCAACCAGGGGACACATCACTGGTTTAAGATAATGAGGAACAGGTAAAATGGCAGGGGACAATGATCAGCTAATAAACGGTCAAAGATAAAATAGTCAGACAGGGACGCACAGAACAAAAGCTCATGGCTTGGTAAACAAAATGTTCCATGTGTGAGGACACAAAAGCAAAAGCACAAAAGAAAAGAGTAAACAGATCAAACCTGTAAAAACTCTTTTTCATACTTCAATTAAATTAGTTGGTTTAAATAAGATAATGTAAAGATGAATATAATTTAAAAATGAAGATGATTATGTGGATATTGTAGGCTATAAATCCTGGAAGAATGTTTTCAGCAAGCCATCATGAAGGAATGACATAACTATGGGTCAAACATTGAGAGGTGAAAGGACATCTGATAGCAAAGGACAATCCCAAGTATGTAATGACCTAAAATCCAAGGTTGTCAGAATGTGTCTTTTGATTTAACCTGAAGAAGGTTGAGTGTTTCTGATTTGACAGGGTGTCCATTTTGTGTCTCAGCACATCTTTGCTCTTTTCCCAGTGCAGGATGTTCCGCTTGCGGGCATTGTCTGCGTTCTCGGTGGGGCTGGTGCAGCTGTCCAGACGCTACGACAGTGGGGCAGCACGAGGGTCAGGCCAGAGGAGGCTGATGCTCGCAGCCCTGGTCGGGGTAACTGGTGCATCAGCTAGTGCCGGACTGCTCTGGAAACGGTAGGTCTCACATCATGACTTGGCTAGTATACTATCAAGAGAATAGAAAGAATCATCCGACACTTCAATTCAGAAATCTATGATTCATCATTTATTCGATTCTAAATATTCTGATTTGCAAAAATAAAAAACACACAAAAGAATTCTATGCTTCAGTCCTTGGCATCTCCTTTCCTCGTCAAAGTGTCTTGGCGTGAGACATTGAATGCTAAGTTGCTCCTTCCTCTTTGGTGAATGTGGCTTCATCCATACATTGAACAATGCCCGTCAGGGAGAGTGTTTTATGAAGGCCGATCTCTGGGATTGCCTGATGAACATGCGTACCATGTGCCCTCATGCACGTCTGACTGACGGGTACACAGAGAGGGCAGGTGCTTTACTGAGGTTTGCCTGTCTGCTTAGATCTCTGCCCGTCACAGGAGCATGCACAGTTAAAGCCCAAGCTACTGATGTTACAATGAGCTCTGCCTGTCAACTAAGGATGATAAAAACGTAATCGATTTTTTTGGACTATCCGCTGGCCCACTGAGGCTGCATGATTTATCCCAGTCAATGTCAGGTCAGTGTGTTTGTGGGGAGGGAGAGGAGGGGCCTACTGTGAAGCAAAACACAAAAGCTTGAGGCAAAATAGAAGCAAAAATACTTTGAGGAAATGCAATTTCTAAGAGGGTAAAATACATTTCAGAAAAACAATGACACCAAGCTGCGGCGAATGAGACTGTGGCAGATCACCATAGTTGAGATAATTAATGAGAAACATGGTCTTTGATTTCCAAAGGCTTGCCAGAAAGTGTTCACAGTTTACACACAAACTAATTCTCTATATTTTAATTATTTTGTTACTTGTTATTTTTTTTGTAATTTCTTTTGAGGGGTGGCTGTGGCCCAGTGGTTAGAGCAGTTGCCTTTTGAACCAAAGCTCACTGGTTCAAATTCTCCTCAGGCCCTGCTGCAGTGTCACTGGCCCTGACACTGATACCCCGAATGACCCTATGCACACTGGTGGAAACACCCCGCGACCCGGAACACTGGATAAGCGGTTGAAGATGACATGACATGACATTTCTTTTGAGCTACATTTTATTTGCCTTTTATTCTTCCTTGGAAAATTGGAAAGAAAATGAGGTCAGCTCTTGAGTGCATGACAGATTTGATTACTAATGTTACATAATCGGTGATGTAACCACCCGATGAAGTTTCTTACCTGTAAGTATGTTGACAGTTAAATCACCTACCCTGGGGTGTCGCAACATTTCGTACATCTATCCATTACTAAGGAGGCTGGTGTTTAGTTAAGGCGAAGCTGCAGAGAGGTTGTTGATGTGTGAGCTCTGTGGGGACACAGTGACTGTGCTGCAGTGGGCCGAGTGATGGATGGTGCCCTAGGGCTTTTGAGACTGATGGGACGAGACTGTTCCAGGCCTTCACCTCAGGCCTCATTCTCCCTGTGTCTCATTAAACTGAATTATTCACCCTGCTCCAGACAGACCTGCCTATTTATTATTATTATTCCAATTTTCAATTTAGCCAGAAAAACGGTCAAGTAGGAGTTTGGCATGGTAAACCTCTGCGTATTGCATGGACAAGCAAAAACCCAGTTCAGCAGATAAACTCTCTCATTTCTCTCTCTATTTTTTCACACACACAACACACACACGCACACACATGCACACGCACATATATATAAAACCCCGTCAGCTGCCTACTCCCCCAATTCTTCTCCCCTGGTTCCACTTCAACTGGCAACAGTATACCATCTTGACTGTAAGTATCAAATGATTTTTCTATTAATCTGCCTTATCTCTGTCTTTGTCTCACAAAAGAGCTTATGCAGATGCTGGGTCCTCTGTTCGACACTCTGAGCCACCAGAAGCAGAGGTAGCTGATTTTGTGAGGGATCCAGTCTCTGAGACGGAGTCGGAAAAATCAGTGGAGGCCAGCAGTGAAGATAAGGAAGTGAAGGATGAAGGGGCAGATGGGAAGAAAAAGAAGCCCCGCTCAGGATTCCGTGACCGCAAGGTAATCAATAAACAGTAAACATCCAGCCATTTAGACACTCCCCTATTTAATCCACATCCAAAATGGTGCTTTAACGCCCACCGAATCAATGCTGAATATGCACACGCAAGTATATTCTGACAGAATATTTTACGGGGACATGCAGTTGTAATCAGTCTCTGCCATCATAAATATCAGGCGGGATTTTATTGCTTTTAATTAGGCAGCAGATGACAAAGGACAAGGAGAGGAAATGGAGGGTGTTTAGCACGATGCCAAGTTTGCAACAATGTTGTTTGTCATACATTGTCATGCATTTTATTATTAAAGATGGAATGGAGGAGAGCATTGAATATTAGAAGCCATTTTTCCCCAAACAATGTAGTGCATTGCCAAGTGAGACTTATGGGTGCACATATAGAAAATGTGCTGTCACGATGTGTAGAAAGCAAACAGCTTCAGAGAATCAGAGAGAGAGACAGGGTTCAGGAGTGTCTTAAATAAAAATAGAATGTTCCTGTTTACTGACTGTGTCAAAGAAAGATCAGGCTCAATGAAACATGTTGTTGTAAATACTCTGTATTTGTGTCACTTGGATCCAGTAAAATGGTCAAGTATTGATTGAGAATTGTAGTAATGCTGGTCACACTCCTCCATGTTGTGTTGACCGACATGGTATGCTCGCCATTTTGTGCAGGTGTAATAACCCATAGCAACGTTTTCATGCTTAAGACGCACCATGTAGCAGCCGTTTGTGCTAGTGTGCTGTGGTAGCTATCACTGCAGTAGTCAAGACAAGCAGGCAGGAAATAAACCAATGGAAAACAGCTACTACATTCAGTGTTTCCTCTAGGTTCACAGCATTGGGGTGGTGCGTGCATAAGCTCTCAGGCACGCGCTCGGAGGGGGCGGGGGAGGCAGACGGACTGACTCAAACACTTAGAGGAGTAGAAGTCATGTGTTTCTTTAAATGACAACAGTCATGGTCAGAACTGAACTATTACCTTCTGACGCACACTCTCAGTCCGCTGGTGGGAGAGTGTTCTCGTGAACGAGTGCGCTCGTGTGTGTGTGTGTGCGTGGTTCGAGGCTCCCTGTGTAACAGAGAGTGGAAGAGAAATAGAATCGCGACCATGTGGAGACAGAAATGACTTGTTGACTTGTAAATAACATATATAACATATGTTTATTAGGTTGTTTAATAAAAGATATACGGTAGGTATCTGTTGTGATCTGGCGCGATATAGAAAAATAATTTATTTAATTAACTTGATCTTTATTTAGTTGGGGTTGTGGGGGGGGGGGGGGGTTGCCATTAGGGGAGGGGAGTGCCCCCCCCCAATAGAATGGCAGGGGAAATACTGACATTAGCCAGCTGCCTCTGTTGTCCCTCTCACGTTGATTTTATATGATGATACCTGCTCTCAAGTAAAGTTGCTCTCACTGCCACATGAAAAGCTGAGCAACATGGCATAAAAATGTGACGCAACTGAACCAAAGTACACTTCCAGCCTCCAACGCATAAGTGAGTTCTGTTTACGTATGGTGCGAAGCATGCAAACATTTAACGTCAGCATGTCCTCACTATTTGCTTTCAGTGTTTGTTTCCTTTATGTGTTTTTTTGTGGTGGAACAGTGAGCATAATATACTGTCAACCCCACTGCAACTGGAGGGCATTTTCCTCTACCTGTGTTTTAAAATGCTGTGCTTCCACCTCCTGACTTTTCAACTGATTTACCACTCCTGTGTCAGATTAATAAATAACTGGAGTGTCTTGAAGTTGGCACCCCCACCCCACATACTCACTTGTGTAAATGCAATTTATTTAATGGAGAGAGAGAGAGAGAGAAAGAAGGAAAGAAAGAAAGAAGAAAGAGGGTGAGAGCGAGAGCATAAAAAGGCTGAAAGGTCAAAAGAACAAACTCCAGTTTCCATCAGTGATGGTGAGTTTAGTAGCCTGTAAATCTGAGGAGATGAGAGTGTCTAGAGAGAGATGGCAGCATGTCCTGGGCTCCATCACTCATGCTTCTCACATTTCCACATGACTGTACTTTACCTTCTTATCCATACACTGATGGGAGCTTCTTCTATTGGACACACTTGTGCTGACATCTTTGAAGAGGGTAGAGGAGGACCCACTTCATCATAATTACAGACTCGAGTCTGTGTTTGTCTCTCTTGATTTCTGTGTTCAAATAGAAGTGGTTAACATCATGATAAAGCAGAAGCTGTAAAACGACTTTTACTTGGACTACACAATTATTCAGTGTCATATGAAATAACCACCTGTGCAGACTGTGAGCCCCGTTTGCAGAGACCGGCTGATAAAGATGTTTTCCCCATGAGTTTGGACTTCACTCTAACACCTATGGCATGTTGTTAAACTTTGGTTTGGTATTCACTACAAATATCCACACTAACATTTTAGTGTAAAATATATCCCGTCCAGAATTTTTGCTCATGTCTGGAGTGACCACTTGTGAATTCAGCGCAGAGTTGTGTTCAAATGTATTGTGTGGAATTCTCCAGAGTCATTCATTCTTCTTCTTTCTCTGTGGGGTACGCAGGTGATGGAGTATGAGAACAGAATAAGGGCTTACTCGACTCCAGACAAGATTTTCCGCTACTTTGCCACACTGAAGGTCATTGGTGAGCATGGAGATGCTGAAGTTTACATGACGCCCCAGGACTTCATACGCTCTATCACACCTAATGAGAAGCAGCCTGAGAGTGAGTATCTTCTTCCCCTCCGCTACCATAACATACATTGACATGGTTTTCTGTTTTTATGCATTTTTACATTCACACTCTGCTGCAGAATCAAATCAATGTTTAATCTGCTTTTCTCCTCCTTTACATCTGGCATGGTCTAATACATGCAGAGAGTTCATGGTCATCACTGTCCAGGGTGAGATGTTTCCTTTTAGCACTGTTGATTGAGACCACTGTTAGACATACCACACATGTCGCAGATTAAGACTGAGCATAGTTCAGGACTAAACCATTCCACTGACTGTGATCGCAAGTATGAAGGGGGTTGGGGAAGTGGGGGGGGGATTACGAAACTGTCCAATCACGCTGAGTTTTGGGACTCACAACACAGCAGTTGGTGTATCAATTAACGGCTTCAAAACAGCACAGACCTTGGGCATCACAAACGATGCCAGCGAGAGATATTTGATCTACAGCCATGGGAGGATTGGGATGGCAAGGATCTTAACTTGGTAAACACATGTTCCAGATCTGCTCCTGCAGCAATTTCCAATAACTTGTTTTAAAACCAGAATTCAGTTTGATTTAATATATGACATTTTATTATGTTACTGTGTACATGCAGACCTGCAGTCGAACATTTCCCAGAGCATGAGAAATGTTTCATCCCGAGTGTTCACAGTAAAGGAATGGAGCCTGTGGTTAGCACTTAATAAGGACTCTGCCGGGTCTGTCACGTCCTTTCGTGCTGTTCCTGCTCACCTCAGCACCTACATCTGTTAATCACGCTCAAGACTTGGCCCCTATTGGCCCTCCATTCTCAGAGCTACTTCATGAGTCCCCAGCTCTTCATTTCTTCATCCTGCTTTGTTCCTCTTTGATGAAATTAGCTTTGTTGGATAGTAGGTAGTAGTAGGTAGTACATTAAAGCAGAGCAACTGTAGTTTACTTCCCAGGCAAGACATTCTGTTCAATTTAAAATGTGATGGCCTCAGTTGCTCTTGTTGCTGCAATTATTTGTGGCCGTAAGATGAAATATGACTAGCTGAGATGATAAATAACAGGTCATGCTATACCCCTGGAATGGTTTCAGAGGTTCAAATATACAGCACACATTACAAAAATCAAAAACTCAGGCCTCACTGGGAACAATATTCTAAAAGAAATAACTCTAAGCTAAAATGTGAGGGTTTTTTTGTTACCCTTCTCATAACAAATTGCAGAATAGTGAGATCTGCTGGGGTCTGAACAGCTGTGAGCTTTCATACCTGGACAAAGGAAAGCTGCTCCTTCAGACTGTAACAGCTTTTGTAGTGGGACAGACCTGATTCCCACACTATTGATCTAGAATTGCAGCTCAGCGTTCCAGCCTCTGAGTCCCCATTTATAAAAGTATAGAATCATTTGATCTGCAGAGGAAGGTGGTCAGCTGTCTGCAGAGGTCTGTAATGAGTCTGTAATGTTGATGGAGACAACTGGAAAAGGAATTATAACGTTGACTTAATAAGTGTTTGCTTTAATGAGATTATACACTAACTGTCACAAACTGTTAAGATTGCGTTATCAGTCAGCATGCGGCTACTTCCTTGTGTGAAGAAAGAGCCCTAATGAGTTTCCCTGTCTGAACTACATGGATTTATTTTATAGTTACATTTCACAGACAAGGACTGTTTTTTTTTAAACGTTTACTGTCCCTTCACTGATGGGTGTGTGTGTACTGTGTGAAAATAGTTAGAAATCCCATAAATCCCATCACAATGTATGAAAGCAAACCAGGTTTCCTTTTACGTTTCTTTAGTTTGAGGGTATGTTTTTAACTTTTGTTGTTAAATTCTCTGATTATTGTTTTAAAGTATATAAGAAAACTGATTTTATTGAAAGTGTGCAAAATCATATTTATTTAAGCTCAATTTATACATTTAGCTTTAGATGAATCTGTGATATTTGCGTAGAAGGACATGACAGAAATTCACAAATGAAAGCAACTCTGACTGCCAACTGGGCTGCAGTGAAAAGCTCTTGTTTTTATCCGTATGTGCCTCATTAAATGTTTATTGATTATGTTATATAATGACATCGATTTTTTTTTATTATCCGCTATGAGCCGTGTGTATACTGTAAAACTACAGATTTTTCTGGGAGATCCGTACAACAATTCCCAATTGATAAATAATAAAAAATGCACAAATTGAAGATGATTAGAAAATGCAACGGTGAATGCAGCTGGTAAAATGATAATGGGTCGTTAATGACTATTATTCATCTCCAGCACAGCATTTGATAACCAGAGGTTCTGTAATGACTCTGAATAAATACATTTGTTCTGCTTCATGTGCAGCATAAATCTTTATGCCCCTGCTGTTTAAATAATCTGCCTCTCATTTTTTTCTGTTTTGTGTCTCTTCATTTGTATCCCTCTCTCCCTCCCTCTTTCTCTATCTCTTTTTCAGACCTTGGCCTTGATCAGTTCATTGTGAAGCGCTATGATGGGAAGGTAAGAAGTGGGTGTTATAGTGGTTACAAAGGACACAAGGTCAACATAGCAATCATGGAGGTCAGCAGTAGGAAAGCATAATATGAAAGCGGTTATTGTCACTAAACAGTTTTCAAAAAAATTTCAGCACTAATGCAGTAATACAAGAGGATGTAAGTGCAAGATGAATAAAACATTTATGATAGAAATGATAAAAAGGTAAAATACAAAATAACAATCAACCCAGACTCACTAAACGCATAAATATATAAATCTTTATAGTCAATGCATTCAGGATATTAGTCTCATGAATTTAGACATTTTTAATCACAAAGTGAGTGAGCTTTTTACATTTTCACATATGACATATCCCCAAGTACTTTAAGCCACACACGCAGGTTACCCGTTGGAGCATGCAGACGTGCAGATCATTTCTGATTTTTATTTGCATGTTTTATACAGAGATGAAATCAGCAGCTCAGACTGAAGTAAGCCATTGTTCTGAAAAAAATGTTCTAGCAACTTGAACATCGGACTTAACTTCTCAGTAAACCAATCATTGAAATTGAATAATTACTTTTTTGTGTGTATATTTACATAATGTGTGTGTGTATATTTGTAAAGGGAGGGGTATATCGATATATGTAGATAGGCAGATGATTATGTAACGTGTCTGGTTCCACTTTGTTGTTGTATTTTACTTACTGTTTATTTTACTTTATATGTGGTAAATGATGTGGTCCAAAATTAGATTATATGACGATATATTTATCTAATGTAAAGATTAAGTTCTGTGGCTGCCTCAAATGGAAATGAACTCAGTATATTTATGGCCCTTGTCTGCTTATGTAAATGTTGTTCCTATCTTCGGGCCGTGTGTTTTGTTTATTGGCCAGGCAAATCCTGGACACGTGTTTGTCTCTGATACTGCTTTTAGCTTTGGTTGTCCCCTGAGATTTTACTGCCATGGTCAGAGAGCAGCCTGAGAACTCCCCCCCTCACTGGCTCCTTCCAAACACTTTTGCCCAGAGACACGTGCCTGCTACTCATTGGCTTAATGTGCACCTCGAGCAAGATAGAGGAGGAAACATTACAATTCCCTGCCAATAAGCCATGAAATCTAGTTCACATGAAACCAAAAACCGCTATGAATCAGGCCTAGATGAAATGACCGTGGCAAAGTGTCGTGGTGCAGTCTCCATCGTGTGTAAATCACAAAGTTGATGGAGGGTGTGGTGAAGTATGAGGGGAGTGTTTCAGCCTGGGCTAACCTACAATGTTGACTGCTGAAAAGAGTGGAATATTTGTATGAGTAACACAAGAGCCCCTTTAATAGACGGCTATGTAGCTCTTCCCATAATTTCATTCAAAAATAGCAGAGCCAACTCAGGGCTTTGTCACATGCACACTATTTGGCAGCAGATCAGTGTATGTGTCCCTCTCGCTACACCCCCTCCTCACCCTCTAATGTTCAGTATGTATGTACTATGTAGGCAAACCTTACATGCCCTATCTGGTTGCTGAACAGCTCGTTCACATTGACCCACCCTGTTTGTTTTAATGTTATACTGTCCTGTCCATGGAAACTTTGTTATTTAAGAAGAGTTGAATTGGGATTGCTCTGTTTGTACAATCGGTTGTTTTGACTCCCCTTTGCTCCATGTGACCCCACCACCACCCGATCACAATGTGGGCATACTGTCAACAGCCGTAATCTGATATTGATGTGACCCGTTCATGCCATTTTTAACTGTTGATTATGTTTGTCGTGTTATCAGCCATTCTCTCTCATTCACATGACAAATAATCCCTCCATTTTCTCTCTCTTCTCTTCCTCGTGAATAAACGTCAACGCCAACTCCTCGCCACCCGAAATCCCCACTTCTTCCTCCTCCCCCCAATTGTTCCATCTACTGTGCCCCCGTTCTTGACCCCACAAATTCCCCCATCCTCCTCTTCTCCTCTTCCTCTGCCCCCCCCCGCCCCCGCCCCCGTCTCCTCCTGTGTTCCGCCCCTTCCTCTCTGCAGGACTTCTGGCAGGTATGGGGTGTGTTCTGAGCAGCATGTGTGCACCTGAATGACAAACTGCACTTCGTAGTCATGACCTCCCTCTCCTTTACGTATACTTCGTTCATCTCTCCTTTTATATGACTTACTTTCTGTCACTCACTCTTCTCTTGTTATATGGATGACTCAGCCAATCGTCTCTTTAGTTCAGGGGAACAGCTAAGTAAGTCGTAGTTTCTCAACTTTGAAGGTGAAGCAGTGCCCTCAGTTAAGGTCACGACCAATGTGAATAGAGCCCCAGACAAACTGTGCTTTTGAAAAGAGGGATGTCTCGAAATTTCAACATATTGCTTTTATCTCTGTGCACTTGCTGTTTGTGTCGATAGCCGCCAGGAGGAGGAAGTCGAATCTAGTGACGATGCAAGTAGAGTAAGACATGCCATCTTTTATTAAAGGCAGATTACATCATATGTGTTTTTCCTGGCTAATCAATGGTTTACTCTTTAGTCAACTGGCACTCAATAAGCACAAGAACTGAATCTGACAGTGATTGACAGATTATTGACCAGTGGGCATCATTCATCATTTTGCTGATTACCTGTTTTACATATTATTGTAATGATGTCTGATGCAGTTAGTTTGATTATTTAGTGCACTGCTTTAGCTTTGTTGCGGCAGTGTCTCTTCCCTTGTTGATGTTGAAGGTTTTGAGTAATCCTGAAGCCATTCAAACACAGTGTGGTAATTATAATGATTATACACTTCATTCTAAATGTATATTTTTTCTCCGAAAATGCACATCAGTTCCAAATGCCAGTTATCAGCTGTAAAACAAGCCTCATTGTTGCCATTCTCTACTACTCAAACACCAGAACACTTTAATACTTAAAAATCTTATTCCACCCACACATATAAATGTGTGAGAGCTTGTTCATTTTAGCTTTAGCTTTCCTCTTCTTCCCAGTTATCCCAGTTAAGGTTTCTATTTTGAGAACTGGAGAAACCTTTTGTGACTGAAATATTACAATATTCACATCTATTTTGGAGAGGCATTGATAAAATAGCTTCAACCTGTTCATATCCCTCTCTCTACTAGAGGAGTCCTTCTTTGAGAGAGATCAAATGCCTCTGTCAGTCAAGATGATGCGAAGATAAGCCGAGCGAAGCAAAGGGCAGGTTGCAACCTGTTCACCCTATAATGACGGGGAGTGTCAGAAACTGAAGTTGACGTGCACTCTATTGTGAGTGCACGTCAAATATGCAAACTCGGCATTGTTTGGGCAGTGTGCTGGAGACCTCCCCGGTGCTCATTGTCTAGCTTGTTGGAGACAGCTGCATGTCATGCCCTCTCTCTGTTGAATTATTAACAGCAAAGACTTTCTACTATACATAGATTATTCTACATTGAAGAAATGCAACATTTAAGGCACTGCCCTAAATTAAAGTTCACTAGTATTAATTGTAGAATTTCAAGAAGAATGCAAAGCTGCGATGCAAAGAGCAGCCACACTGTGTCATTTTCTGGGACCTTTTTTGGTTAATAGTCAATCCTGGCAGCGCTGTTCCCCTGCACTTCCTCTGTTTTGCTTTATGAACACCTTTTCTCCTCATCTGTTCATTTCTTCTGAGAAATATCACCTCTGGCTTCCCACTTGCTTTGGCGCTCGAGCCTTTTCTCCCAGCATGCACTGCTCTATGGTCTGTGTCTCACAGAGCAAGTAGTTGGTGGTGGCACCCTCTCTCTGCGCATGGTGGCATCACAGGGTGGTTTTTTTTAGACTCCGGAGATGGCTCCAGCTAATATCAAGGCTGAATTGATGTGCTTTAGTAGCCTTCACAAATTCATCCTCTGGACTCAGATGTCAATGCTGCATGATTTCTGTAGAGCATGGTTTAGGCAGTGTACCTGATCTGAAATTGTGTCAAAACTGTTCCTACATGCTGTGGTCAGAACTCCGTGTAATGCCACAGCGTCTGCCACATGATCTGCTACTACAACAGCGAGTGGACACCTGTCACTCAGAGGGAGCGTGGCAGGGACTGCTTCTGTGGAAATGGGCCTCTTCTTTCACCAACTGTTGTCATATTCACTTGTTCTGATTTCACAGGAAGCTCCCAGGGGCTGCTGCTGGACTGTTACTGTGCTATCTCGTTTTCTTCTCACACTGTGTTCAACTCTCTCACGATTTCTTTGCCCCGTCTATTTCGGGGTCCGTCAGAGAACTTGTACAGAAACACATTTACAGACCAAATCCCCCTCTCTTTCTCCTTCTCTCTGTAATATAGAAGAGGTTGGCTTGTCTGTGAACCCAGTCAGCCAATTCCTTTCCCCCCTTATGCAACAGATGCCATTCCTCAGCAAAAGAAATGTGTTTATAGAGCATTTCACATCACGGCCCATTATTATGAATGCACTCTGAGAATAATTATAAGTTATTAATGGTACACCTGCTCTGTAGCTACCGCTGGGACAAAAGATGGAATGCTGATATATTAATGTTATTATCCTCCACACATCAGGCAGCCTACCCACACACTGGGATGTTTTAGTCCCACATTGTCAGTGCACCTGAGGAGAAAATACTCACGATTTAGAGTCGGTGCTTTTCACATTTGAACCAGTGCATGTTGCCCAGGTGAGCGCATCCCCTCAGCTTTTATACATCTGGTGTTTCAGCTGGTGTTTTCTCAGACTGGCTATGTTGTTGTGTTAGACTTTGCATTTCACATTGCAAACACTGCAGTTAGCTTTGGCTTCATGAGTTTTTTTAAAAGTATAGTCTCACATGTGACCGCTTGCTGCTCGACTTCTAAGCTTGGTTCTGTGTTCTTTGAATATTAGATGCAGTGGTGATGTGATTTGGTCTAACTTACTAACCGTAAGTATGCACTGACTCATTTAACGTGAATCAGTACCAATACCACTGTTGGTCAGTTGGTACTATTGCGAGTACAGATCAGTTCTCAACCACTTTTATATGATTAATGTGATAATCTAGTCAGGATTATGTTTATGTTTCTGTTAACAGAGTATCATTCAGAGTGTGTTATTTCATTTGACACTTGGATGGCTGCATGATTCAGCAAGTTTATACTGTCGGCTGTTGGCTGTTGGCTGTCGGCCCCCAGTCAGTCATGTCAGACTCTGAACCAGGTGATTTTTACCCTCCAGTGGTCTAACCTGAATTCCCTTTCCCATTGACACCCATGTTTTGTAAGTGACAGTAACCCCAGAGCTGCTACATCATACGAAAGCATCACCAAGGGCGTAAGTCTACCAATCCAAATTTAATGCATTTGTCTCGACCCCCCCTCCCCACACACACACACACACACACACACACAGTCACACACACATACACTCCCACTTCCGGTCGGCTGTCACACTGTACATGTCAGTATTTCCCCCTTGGTGCGTCGCTTCAGTAAACTGAATTCTGCTCATCTGTGTGAGATGAGCCGTCGTTTGGGAACAGCCATTATTTTACCGCACACACACACACAACCTGCACATGAAGGCACAGATAGATTTTCTCATTTCGTGTTTTTGCTTTTCATCTTTAGTGGCAGCTCTCAGACTGTAAGTCTGTCTTTGTTGTGCCTCTCAGCGAGACTGCAGACAACACACTCATGACAACATCTTAGAAAAGTCGTCTCCGTAGTGCGATGATAATTTGAGAACCTGAACACAATCTACAAAGCCGTTATCTCGTTCTTTCATCGTCCACTTTCCTCTCCTCCTCTGTCCTGTTATCGTCTGTCTGCAGCCGCAGTGTTGGACAGGTTCCCATCAATAACAGAGCTCTGCAGCTTGGACAGTGGTGTATGAGAGGGCCAAGTCTTAGCTGTCATCAGCCCCTGAGCCAAATACTTGGCTGCATGAAGTGCTCGTAAGCAGTGTAGATAATGAGAGTGAAGCTTGCAGAGAATGCATGGGAGGACACATTTTAATAACTTAATGTTCAAGTCAGAAGACCACAGGATACTGTATTGATTTATGTCTCGTCGTTATACAACAGCCATATCACGATGATGATTTTATTGTATAAATATAAATAAGATCATTTATA
This sequence comes from Chascanopsetta lugubris, assembly GCA_016785325.1. Classification (NCBI taxonomy): domain Eukaryota; kingdom Metazoa; phylum Chordata; class Actinopteri; order Pleuronectiformes; family Bothidae; genus Chascanopsetta; species Chascanopsetta lugubris. The sequence continues at coordinate 24,289 of JAFBJT010008461.1, read as the reverse complement.
AATGCCTTGAATATATCTCCAGCTCTCTGCAGTCAGAGATATTTGGCCGCAACAAAGGAGATTTCTATGCAGTCCCAAGTTTTAAAGTTCATTTCCAGTGCTGTGCTTGGAAAGTGTTCCTCAGACTCTCGTGTGGAATGAACAGATATTTATTCCTTTTGCATTCCTGCTGCTGGCTGTGCTTGAACTCGGGTGAGTCACAGTTGTTGGTTGTGTTGAAGCCTGGGTGAGTTTAAATTTTGCCCAAGCAGCTATCTGTGCTGCAGCCTGATGGACTGAAGCAATTAGCCCCGACCAAACTCTTAACCCCATCTGTGTGTGTAGTATGACTGGAGCACATTTGACTGCCCTGCCGCTGGCATCGCACAGCCGGCAGCACTGACAGCGCTGAGTTTCTGCCTCAGCTCACCAGTTAGTTGGGCGTTCAGCCTGTCATCTGGACACAGCCCCAGACTCAGTCATAATGCTGTCGACATGTGAAGACATGGACGATCACGTGAGTGAGCTCAAGACGGACATTTTAAAGAGAGGTTGAGCTCACATGCACACGGGCGGCTTTGAAGTCGCACCGGCACATTAATTAATCCTACTTAAATGAATGATGACTCAAAATTAATTGATGAAGGACTTAACTAATAAGACGCAGAGTCCAGGGAATTAAATAATGTTACGGGGAACTCTTGTTGATAGGGCATTTTATCATTCATCTTAGTGTGTCCCTTTGTACCAGAGACTTCCAATAAAGAATATGGTTGAAGTGTAAAATATAAATTCATTGAATTGTTTACATTCTGTCTGTGTAAATAGGTCTCTTCAGTCCAACTCTCATAAACTGGACATATAAATGTTTTATTGCAGTTGGAAGCCAACATTTGCACAGGTTAGATGCAGCATTAAGGGAAAGATAAAAAAGTTGTGATCGTAGTTGCTGCTCTCACTCCCACGGGCTCCACTGGAAAAAAGTTTAAATGCTAAGATGAACCTCTCTGCACACCCTTGTGCCTGCACCAGCAGTGCACACATTTGCTGGAGAGACTTGCAGTATAATAGCACACTGTAGGCGAACCAGAGACTGTAAATGACAGTAAATTGTCAGCTCAGCAGGGGAGTGTACGGCCATGGAGTTGGACCATTCATGTTGTCCTCTAAGTGGGATCCAGGCTGCATCTGCAAAACGCTCACTGTTCATTAGAGGTCCCTCTTAAATCTATTCTATCAGCTGAATATTTGTATTTGTTTCCCTTGAATGTCATTCTGCCTGTTCTGCAGAGGTGTTTTTGTCCTAGCCTGAGGGCTGTGGAAAAAAGCTAGTTATTATGTGTAATGTTTTGAGTGTATAATAATGAGGTCCAGTGTGTTTGAATCTCGTGTATGCGTAGTGTCCTGGCTGTGAATACTCGTTGAGTAGATCTCTTGACTCACCTTGGTTCACCTCAGGTCCAGTGGGGGTTCCCTGAATGTCATTATTCCAAACTCTGGATGGCAAATACCAACCTCTTCTATCCTCTCACTCTGCTCTCTCCTCCTCCTCCTGTATGCACACACCCGCGTCACTGACTCACGTCATTATAGCTTCTATTGCACCAAGAATTACATGTCGTCTTTGCTCTCTCTCGTTTGTTATTGCTCTGAAAATAACTTTTTCCACTCTCACCTCCCCTCCTCTCTCTCCCACTCCCTGCCACAGTTATGCTGTAAACACCATTGATACCAAATTTGACCACAAGAATAACAGTTATCTGTGTTAGCAGCATGGCAAAAATCAAAAAGAGCAAATTTGAGACAATAATATTTGATTTTAAAAGCTGGTTGATGTTTTGCAGCCATGATTCAATCAGTATCTCTTGAGGAGGGAGTCGGTTCACGGGGAACGAATTTGCATATGTTAAGGTCTTAAAGGGGAAACCACCAAATTCATGTAATCAGATAGTTTTTCCTCATTTATCAAAGAATTTGGAACCAGCTTTAATTCACAGTATTAAAATGCAAATACGTGAGACCCAATAGGTTTAATTTGGTGCCCCTATTGCCCTGCCAGTGGATCAGTTTCATTTTGGGCAAATCATAGTCTTTGCTTCATTCACTTCAAATTTTACTGGCGTTATCTCTGTTTGTCAGGTTACAATCATCCACCAATGAAACATAACTGCATTCTTGATTTGAGTGGTATCCCTCAGTGATCTTGTTGTGAACAAGATGTTTTGCTCCATGTTTTTGTGTGCAACAATATGAATACACATGTGTCTTTGTTGTTCAAGGCCCTGCTAAAGACAGCAGAGGCTGCGCTGCTTGCTAACTGTTTGTTTCTCTCCTCCTCCCTCCTCCTCTGAAATGGAACGAGTGCAGACGGAGGTAACTCCACGCAGGCACAGCCAAGCCCACCTTCCCTCACCCACTCTCCCCTTCTCGTTGGGCATGCTCTGTCCGTCTTGTCCACTCTCTCTGGTGGAGCGTTGTACTTTTTTTGACTCTGTATTTCAAGTCTCTGTCACCAAGTTGTGTAGAATGCATGTGATTAGGTCACTTTTTCATGCAATGCTATGAGTATACATATGCTAACAGGAAAATGTTGTGTGTGTGTGACTGTGTGTGTGTCTGTGTGTGGTGGAGATGAATTCACCTGTGTTTTAACAATTAATACATCCGGGTTGTGTTGCAGACATGTTGAATTGATATTGTGCGTCTGTGCTCTTGTGATGTTTCCCCTCTTCTTATGTCAGTTTCACACTGTGAGTACAACAGTTGGTGACTAATATGTTTTATACTTGAACTGACCTCGACCTTATTACTACCACACTCACCTGCCTGTATGGCCTCATGTGTATGCAGCACTTGCATGAATGTTGTGACGGTTTATTAACACTCATACAGCAGTTCTATTTGTGCATGTGTGCGTACTTGTGTGTCTCTGATTGAGCATTGCTCTTGGACTCACACACAGTTGCCCGCACACACACAAAGCCCCACCTGGTGCAACTGTAAAGATCATAAGACTTTTGCTGAATCGTGTGAAATGTTTTGAGTATCACTTTTCCCCTCTTTCTTTTTCTGGACCCGGATGAGCAGAAAATCGCCCAGGAGAGAGAGAAGTTTGCGGATGAAGACAGTATTTTCTACTCATTGGGAGAATGTGGCCTTATCTCCTTCTCAGACTACATCTTTCTCACCACTGTGCTGTCCAGTAAGTACATTGCTCAAACTGCAGTCTCCCCAGGGAGCGAATGGCTCTGATGACCCAACCGCCTCAGTCCCACATCTTTGAAAATCCTCTGCAGGGATCACAAATCTTTGAAAGGGAATTCGAGCCATGAAAGAGGAGAAACATGAGAGGCGACAGATTTTCCCAGAGAGAAAAAGTCAAAGTTCAAATGTCAAGAATAAAGTTAAAATTAGAAGGATTTTCCCCCCATTTTTCTCTCAGCGAAGAAAAGATGAAATGTCAGAAATTAAGTCAGCTCTCCTGAGGCCACTCCAGCTGTGTGAGCAGCGGGACACTATCATAATGGTGAGCTTAGCTGCATGGCTTGAATCCTGGCATTCCACACTGTCAATGTGCTTACTAGTTTTTCCTCATTCATGGCCCTAATACTCCTTTTTCAAAACCAGTTCCTAAGATGTGCTATTCAGTCTGTGTTCTTGCTGCATTTGATCAAACACATTTTCCAATAAGATTATTACTATGGACACACGGCTGTTTGCCCACTTACTATGATCTCCCCCTCTGCAATGTTAATAATGTTAGGTCCACTAAGTTTGGTGCCTAGGAGATGGTGATTATTTGAGCTTTTAGTCTCTTTTGCTAGATGCTCGGGATAATGTTTCACACAAATGTTCATGGTAATAAAGATGAAGCTTACCGCTTCCCCCACTGACGCCTAGCAAACTTCTCTCCTCCAGCTTAATTCGACCATTTGTTATAATCTGTTCATATGGAGAAAGTCTCTGGGGAGGTTTTCAAGGACAAATCGTTATTATCAAGCAGTGTGTGGGGGGCCTCATGTTTGGTTTCAATCCAGTTAGCACGGCCACAGAAATAGTACAAATGAAGGCATTTAGCCCGACACACAGTGCTTTAAGCACACTGCTTTAGGGTTACTCTACATATTTCCTGCTTTCATGCTTAATGAAATCTGAAGAGTGTGGAGAAAAGTCCAATGAAAGTAATAGCAAAGATAGTGAATGCAGGGTAATAAGAAACTGTTATCGTTCATTAATACAGTGACATATATATACATATATACATCTATATATATATATATATATATGTAAGAATAACTAATGTATTTATGCATACAATATGAATAAAACAGTAACAATCCTGCATATTTAGGTAAACCAAAAAACTATGCAAGCTTATGTACAGTATATGCAATATTTTGCCTGTACATTGTAAATAATGTTAGCTTTGATTAAAATACAACAGCTGATTGTGTAGAATTCATAGTCACTATGGGGGCTACAAAAACAAACTGCTAAGGTGCCTCCTGTTTGCACCAGTGGAGGAGGAAATTGGATGTAAGGATGTGACGTGTAATGACTGGGTCCGTGTTTAACTCCTCAGTGCAGCACGGAATGCTCAGATGTTGATGCGCTCATGCGATTATGTGTCTCTGTGTGTCCGTGTCCTGTGGCGTCCAGCTCCCCAGAGAAACTTCGAAATCGCCTTCAAGATGTTTGACCTCAACGGTGACGGGGAGGTGGACCTGGAGGAGTTTGAGCAAGTGAGCAGCTCGTCTCACAAATACAGCTATCGCACATGAATGCACGCACATTTAAGGTTAAAAAAGATGGGCCACGTGTCTGGACTGTGCTATAATATAAATGGTGGCTCCTAATTGTATTAGAGCATGAAGTAACACAAACTGGCTGCTCCCTGCATTGTTTTTGCACCATTGTGCCATTTCCTCAGAGGGAAGAGATAAATAGATGCTGCATGCAGTCTTTGACGTATTACCAATTGTGACAGTGGGCCCGATATTCACAGATGGTGGTGCATTCATTTAACTATTATTGTATGTATATTTTAAGAATAATAATCCTATCTGTTATGAAAATGTCAAGTGAATTACATTGCGTTATGTATCCAGATAATCTGACTCAACATATCTTGGGATGTTATCAGACAAATTTATTTTTAAAACCATTTCAGTGAGACTTGAGGCTGCGTCTCAACCGGCAGAGTGGGTTGTCCTCTAGCTCGAGGGTCAGGGGTTTTATCCCAGACTCCTCCTCCCTGTCTGCTGAAGTGTCTGGGCCTGGTTTTATTTGAAACATTTATGATAGAAAAAAGAGCTGCTCAAAGAACCAATGTACAAGTTTGGAATTTGATTTATTTAGTCCAGGTAGTCAAAAAATAGTTTTGTAGTTGTTAGTAACAGCCACAATAATACAGTCTATTTACCAGTGAATAGTCACTTCTCACTGTAATGACCTCATGCTCACCCTCCTCCTGATTGTCATGGGACATCCTTCATCCTCAGGTCCAGAGCATCATCCGCTCTCAGACCAGCATGGGCATGCGGCATCGTGACCGATCCACCACAGGAAACACCCTGAAGACGGCCGGCTGCAGCTCGGCTCTAACCACCTACTTCTTTGGAGAAGACCTGAAGGGAAAACTCACCATCGGCAGCTTCCTGGAGTTTCAGAGGAAACTGCAGCACGATGTGCTCAAACTAGAGGTAATGAAAGGAAGAAATGATTGAACAGAAATATGGTCTTGCACTGAGAATGTTCATCTTCACATTGACTGCTCAGTTGTGTATGATAGTACTGGATTCATGTGGAACGGTGTTTCTCTGATACAAGTTTCCTCTGCACCTGATCAGAGAGGAAATTAATAATTTTCTGGCTCAATGGAAATAGTTATTTTCCGCTACATTCCCCAACATACTAAAAGATGTTCGAAATTTGAAGAAGTGAGAGCTTCCCATTGAAATCAGGGCTGAGGATGACAGATGTAAGTTGTCTGTCAGCCTTTGTTAGCATCACTCTCACAAAGGCCATAATCTGCTTCCTCAGAGTGGCACCAGACCCGCTCCTCTCCTCTGTCTCTACACCAACAACGACTGATCAGTGTTGTTGTTGAGCATATGATTCATCTTTTTAATTAGCATGGGTTGCGACTAACCGATACACTGAGCCATAATGGGCCGCATCATCTGAAGCTCTAAGAGAGAGAGTGTAGTCGTGGCATCTGCCAGGAAGAAACCGCCATCTATCAAGAGGTAATGATACTGCATCGCTCAGAGAGTCCAATCATAATGCCACAAATTAGGCTGACCCTGTTTTAATATGGGTTTTCGCAGGCGAATCGTGCTTATTTGATTGCTGAGCCTGAAGTTAGCGAATGCATCTGGCTTCTTCTCTTGTTTATTTTCTCTTCTTTCGTATGTTTTTGCTAGTCATACAATAGTTGGTGATGTGAAGCTGTAATCTGATGAGAGTCATTCATATGTATTCTACTTACAGCGATTATATTGCGTGAAGGTAAACACTTGTTTGTCCATCTGTGCTTGAAGACACAGCGCCACTACTGAAAACATCAGGCTGATTCAGACTGACTTCATGAGCTGCATCCTCCAAGCACATGTAGATTTAATGTCACCAATGTCGGCTCCATCCGTGCCTCAGCGTGCTGTCTGACACCCCAATTTACTGTTTCCCATCTCGCTCCTTCTCTTTTACGCGTTTGTACATCTGCCTAGCACTCAATCTTCACATTGTCCTCCTCTTCCAGTTCGAGAGGAATGACCCGATGGACGGCAGGATCACAGAGAGGCAGTTCGGAGGCATGTTGCTGGCCTACAGTGGCGTCCAGTCTCGCAAGCTCAAGCTGATGCAGAAGGGCCTAAAGAAAATGTTTAAGGATGCGCAGGTAAATAAATCTCATGCTGGCGCAGAACTCAAAGTGACTGGTGTATGAAGTGCTGGATGTGGCGCGATGTTACATGCAAGGGTGCGTGACCATGTCTGCCTGCGGGAGAAGGAGATTGTGCTGGGCTGTGGTGAGCGTGAGAGTCGGATGAGTTTATCAACAGTCTGACATCAACCATCTGACTGATACTAACACCATGTTCCAAGGCTTCCAATGCGCCAAACACAGAGCAAGGTGTATTCAACAGAGATGCATTTTTCAGTTCTGTACAGTTTACATTCATACCTACAAGTATCATGCATTTGAATATGCTTGTGACTTGTCCCTTTAAATAGCGTGCCCACACCCATAAGTACTTGTGTCATTAACAGCAGAAAACATCTGTGAGACCACATTTTATTGAAGTGGGAGATTATTTAGGAATTTAAATGATTACAGTGAGTCTATGGGTAGGATTTAGCCTCAGAGGATGACAAACAGTTGTCCAGCTGTATACCAAAAATAGCCATTATGAGCTAGACTTGTATCTCTTGTGTAGCTGCCACACTGTTGGTGTAGGTCAGTATTGACATTGCTCAAGATGTGTATTTACAAAAATCCAAAAGGATTCTGAATTGACCATTGTTGCTCATGTTGCGTGGCCACGTATCTAATGTATATATCTGATCCAAAGACCACAACCTGAAAATCTCAGGAAAAAACTCTCAGAAAAATCTGAAAAGATGGAAGATGGTATTTCTTTCCACACAGCGCGGAAAGCCACCTTGAAGCCCTCTCCAGTGTGTGTCTCTACCTTTACCGCTTCAAGTGCTTACCATGAACTTTTGGAGCATGCTGGTTCTGCTAAGTCATAACAAGCCCCATCACTCATGTGACTGCACTTACACCCATGCATAGTGTATCCCCAGAGGTGCTGCAACAGGAAAAAAACCTCACATTTACCTTTATTTGAAGATAACATGAAGTAGGCAGCTCCTTGTTAGTTTACATTAAAGCACCACAGATGTCAGACTGAGCTATGTTGAGACAAGCTTGATGGTTAAATGCAGTGATTAGCACAGAAAATAAAAATGAAAGCTTCTCTCTCTCTCTCTCTCTCTCTCTCTCTCTCTCTCTCTCTCTCTCTCTCTCTCTCTCTCTCTCTCTCTCTCTCTCTCTCTCTCTCTCTCTCAGCCTTGACGTAACCTGAAACATAAATGAGGAAAACGTTATTTATTGCCGAGGACCAGCTGCTGACTTTCATCAGCGGCGTAGAGTGTCTGTTCTCCAGTTTGTCGGCCGCCCGCCGCTCATCCATGTGTGTCCACTTCCCCTGCCCTCTTCCTGTCATTTGTTTCACACAGCTGGGCCTCCAAAAAAATGGCAGCTCTCGTCATGACAGTATCAGGCTGACTTATCACTGGATCTCTGTGTCAGCTCAGGTAAAAGTGCAGATACAATATTTTTTCCTGATCTTTCTTTTCTCTTTTTTTCCCGTATTTTCCTCAGGGCATCACATTTGAGGAGGTGGAGAACTTCTTTACTTTCTTAAAGAACGTGAATGATGTGGACACAGCCCTGAGTTTCTACCACATGGCCGGAGCCTCCATTGATAAAGGTACCCACTCAAAATCTTAACGATGTAACACAGACCAGAGGAACATGTACGTTTTCTCGACTCTCCTTCGAGTGATCGACTCTGACTCAGTTGTAATATGTATCGAACTGAGCGACACAAGGATAGACTGAGAAAAACACAAGGTACCATATCTGTGTCATTCATGAACATGCACAGTTGTAAATGAATGACCAGAGATTTCAACCAGAAACTGGAAAAAATCAAGAAGAAGAAATTAATCTCCATGGCTACACCTACCAGCATTTTGATACTTGAACTGTAGGATTGTGCTCTGACGGATACTCGGCTATTAATGCTCACAACTGTACATTTACTAGCGGTTTACCTCCAGTGTACCTTTGGTGCAGAAGGGGCTTGGATGAGAATTAGCATTTCTAAATCTCAAGTTCAATATGGTGACTGCCTCCTTTCAAGTTGAGATGGATTTTCTTCCCCGAATGAGTCGTCTTAGGGTCATGGATTGGAGCATTGGCAGATGGATCAGTGCAGCGTCAGCGGAAAAGCAGGCACCGCACCAGACGGCTGTGATCACTAGTGAGCTGAGGCGAAAGGGAAAGCTTTTCAACTTATCAGTCGATAGACGTTTGACTTTCACCTCATGGTCACAAGCTTTGGGGACTGGCCTGCTTAAATTGATTGTCCATAATAGCAGCTGCCATTAATTTCCGCTACATAACGACACTGGAGCTCGCTCCATGTTTAGAGCCTTTGAACCTTTGGAGCCAGTTACGGTGATGGTCTGGGGATCTGATGCGGACGCCTCCTCCATGTCTTTAATTGGGGCCTTCCCCACCATGTCCCACTGCTTCATGATGACGTACCTCGTCTGGTCTGTGAACGCCTCAGGATCCCTCAGGGGAGGGTAGAAAACGACACTGGAGAGAAGGACGGAATCCTTATCTTACCAGCGTGACCTCAGACAAGTAAAGAATTTGTCAGTATGTCCAGTAGTTCTGATCCACTGAAGCAGTGAGTGCCTCAGGCTTCAGGTTTACCCTGAGGTGCGTATTTCTCCGATTTATTCTGGCTGCACGTCTGCACACTAACAAGCCCTCGTCTATACTGTATGTGTGTCGCTACAGTAAATGTGTGAGCGTGTGTGCGGTGTGATATTGAAATGGCTAAGGCTGTGGCGAGCTGCCAGGCGCACGTCTGTGATTTATTTCCATCCATGCTGTGAAACCTCCTTTCTTCTCCTCAACACTGAAGGAGAGCTTGCATTTCTCACTTCCTTTGGGGGTTTTTTGGTTCATTCCGTCGTATCTTGTTGAAATCAAATTATTTTCCCACTAATCGAGCTCAGTGTCTCTTCATGAGTGTGTTATCTGAAACAACACATACTTTTATTTAGGCGTCTACAAATGGAATTTCTGCTGGACTTATTCAGCTCTACTTTATATTTATAATGTCACCATTTGCAGTAGGCTTTTAGAAGATAAGAGTTTATTTTATTCGTAGCCTTCCCCTGTTTTCCATTACCCTCCCTCCTCTACTTGTGCTTTATAATCAGTATGTCTGGGTAAAGGATTCAGGGCATTGTGTGGGATTCAGGGCATCTGTCAAAAACAATATTCACAATTATTTTTGATTAGCATCTACATTTTCAAAACTAAGAATAAGTTTTGTTTATTTTCCCTGGGGGTGAGTCATCAACCCCACAGTGGTTTTTTTTTTTTTTTTCCAATATTCACCAAACATGAAAAAAAAAAAACATTGGGCTGGGAGAGGGCATTTTACATTTCTACATTACCCCACTACATTACTACATTTAGGGTCTGGGGAACACTCAGTGGAGGACATGAAGTGAAGTGTACCACACAACTAAACCCTTTATACTGAACTTTGAATATTTCGTTTTTCTTCTATCTATTTGCTGTTTTTTTTCCTCTTCAGTCAAATGTCTTTTTCTTTTCTTTTTTTTTTTACATTTTCTCATACTGTAGTCGATCATCCCCTCCCACCTTAAGTTACATTTCATGTTGTAATCTTTGTCCCAAAACTTCTTAGATGTAACTTTCACAACCCTCTCCAAAAAGCACTTTGAACAAACCTTAGAGCAGACACCAGATGTGATTCATGAACACGAGGTCAGGTTCTCTCTTGGCAGGATCACCTCTCTGTCTCTCACTCACTTGGCTGGACGCCAGCATGAATGAGTCTTTAACCGTCTCTGCATTCAAATGCAGCTGGAACATTATGACACAGCAGAATGCGAAGTTCCCCGGTGCAGGTCGTTCACCCCCTTTGTGTTTGTGCGTTTCCAGCTACGATGAAGCAGGTGGCGCGCACCGTGGCCAAAGTGGAGTTGTCGGATCACGTGTGTGACGTGGTGTTCGCTCTCTTTGACTGTGATGGTGAGTAGCTGACAGCTTCATCGTATTTCAGCCCACAGTAAACATCTATGGAGAAAATAACATCCCTGCAGCTTTAACAAATGCAAGTCATCCCCTCCCCCTTGTACCTGGTCTATCATTCCCTCATCTCACCTCATATGTCCATCACCTCCCTTCTCTTGCCCCTGCCCCCGTCTGTCCTCCTCAGGGAACGGAGAGCTCAGTAATAAGGAGTTTATAGCCATTATGAAGCAGCGGCTGATGCGGGGGCTGGAGAAACCCAAGGACATGGGCTTCACTCGGCTAGTGCGGGCCATGTGGAAGTGTGCCCAGGACACTGCCTGGGACTTTGCCACTCCCAAGACATAGTGGGGGGAAACGTCTGGGTGAAAAAAGAGGAGGATGCTGTGTGAATCCAGGATCCAGCACATTCTCCCTCCTGTGGGTCCCCAGAATTTAAATTGAGAAATAATGCGATGAACTCATTAGGACAACGGCTCTGAGGGGCTTCATTAATCATTAACGCATGTCGATGTTGTTCAAGCCATCATTGCAGTGACTGAAGCATGCTGACACAGCGCTCTGTGGCCTCAGAGGCCTCTCTGTCCAATGCATTCTGGGTATTTGTATATTATAAAACATACAGTCAAACTTTCTATGTTTATTTTTTTGCCATATTCTATAGAAGAGTGCAGTTCTCGCTAACGCAGCACTTTGATATCTGTATCTGACACCTTTTATTGCTAAAGGGAAAAGAGGAAGTGGAATCAATCGAATCTGACCCTCAGCTGTGTATAAATGTTGCAGTTTGTCTCCTCCCCTAATTATTTCTTTGGTGGGACAGAAAGCAGAAGCCTGTAATCTTGCTAGCACCTTTTCATTCAGCTGATGGCTCCGGCTGAAGCTTTTCGGTTTCAGTCCCACCAACGATCAAAAATGCTTCGCCTCTGCTTAACAGTCTGTACCTTCTTCAAATTTCTCACTACAACACTTTATAAGATGGATGGTAAAAGCAATGCTCCAATTAAAGATGTTTTAATAAAGCAAAGCAGATTAAGCTTTATTTCGCTCAACTTGAAAGTTGGATTGTTTTGCCACAATGTTCTCGTTTTCACTCTGACCGCGTGAAAAGGACAGAGGGGGATTAGTCGCATTCATCTGCAGGGCACAATGAAGTCAGTTGTCATGGAGTGAAATGGGGTGTGATGTTCTTAAGGCAAAAATGTACTGATGATTGCGTACAGTGGCTGTGTGTGTGTGTGCGGGCGTGCACGTAGTGCGAGAGTAATCAGCGGTTTCAGCACTTTTGTTTTAATTGAAATGGACTGCAGGGGCAGTCCTCAGCCTCTGCTGCCCGTTAAAAGATTGTCCTGCAGTCTCTCTCTCTCTCTCTCTCTCTCTCTCTCTCTGTCACACTTACACACTATGTAAGTGTGTGGCTCTCTGCTTGCCCACATTAGATCTGACAGACAGGAAGTGGTAATCGGGACCAACTGCTCTGCCAGAGATCAGGTTGAAGAGCCTCTCATTTCTGATCTTCAGCCACGTTGTTAACGGATCATCACGATCCGTTAACATCACGTAAATCAAGACTATTTTTGAAGATAGTTCCTAAAGGTATAGCAGGGCCCCTGCTGATCCTTAAAACTTTTTTATAAAGCCACTGAATGTATGTCGCTTTGGACAAAAGCATCTGCTAAGTGAACTGTGGAATTGTATGACTTGTACATTAAAGGTGCAGTCTGGAAGATTTTGGTCATTTTGATCACTTTAAAAATATTAAACTATTACATTTAGACGCTTTCATGAATTTATAAGCACCTAAAAGTTGTATTGTTTTTCCATCACCCTTAAATGAGCCCATTAAAGTACATTTACACAAGGAGTGGGTCCACTCTATGGTGGCCGCCATGTTTTTACAGTAGCCCAGAGTGGACATACTGAACAAATTTTGAGTTTTAATGACAACAAAAGTTTACTTGAGGTTCTCCTGCATGCCCAGAAGGGTGAGGTGATATATACAACATGCAACTTCACCTCTATGTGTCACCAAATCTTACACACTGCACCTTTAAGATGATAATACAATTACAGAAACATCATCATGTTATACTTAAGTCAATATAAACAACATACTACACACTGCAGTGTTAAAAAAAAAACTTATTCTACAGTGCAGTTGTCTGGACTGTGTATGTGCTGCTCTTCATGTGAGCATAGGAAAGAAAGGTTTTGCTCACATTGAGTACAGAGCCTGTGCACAACCATGTGCCATGTATCATGAACTGCCACTAGAATAAGTACCATGTGTACATATTCTACTGGTTAATGGAATTCACCCAGGCCTGTTTAATGGGACGTTAATGAGACATGTATTTTTCTGTCACAGTGGACAGAAGAAACATCCATATTTGTTTAGTCAGCGCAGGGAGAGAGACAGGAGCTGAGTTGAAAAGACAATAAGTGAGTCAAACAGTACCCCTGCCTCATGATAGGGGGCATACGTGAGCCCAAATGTTCTCGTGGCTGCTGTTTTTCCTTAAAAGAAGAAAAACAGGAACTGGGGCAGCATGAAGGCTAACAACCCCAAAGGTGGTGTATTTATGGATAACTCTTCCACAGCCATGTGCATGGAGCTGCTGCAGCAGATCAGTAGATGGGTGTTTGTTGCCTTTTCATAGTTTCCCTCATATGTTACACTTAGCAGTGGAGAGTTTATTTTATTTACAAGCTCAAATTCAACTTTGGCTTTTGACACCTGTTAAATACGACTAACCTACAACAAACATGTTCTTTTGATCCTGGATGGAGCAACTGATAAGGTATTTAATCACCACTCTGAGAACATGTTGGTTTTATTTCGTTATCATTCTATATAAATATACATTTCTGATGGGCATTTATTAAAACGTTTGATTCAAATTTTTTATTTAAGTATCTAAAGGTGCAGTGTGGGATTTTTCTGTGACATCTGGTGGTGAAGCTTAAGTATTACATCTAACTGCATGCGCTCCGGCTCAGCCCCTCCCTTTCTGAGTGTCAGCAGAGCTACGGTGGCCCCGCGGCTTCAACAACCTCAAGCAGCAGAAACAAGTTTTTTTATATTGGTATATTTACAATGTTACTAATGTCTCTAAACACTAATCAACACTCTACTAGTGATCGTTCCAGCGTCGCGGCATCTTCGTTCAGTTTTTTTTATGTTGATCATGGTCTGATCGCTAAGCCACTATCAGTTAGCCACCAGGCTAACGCTAGCTGCTGTGCTAATGCGAGCTCCCGGTAGAGAGGCCCGTGATGCAGGCCTGAGACCACGGGAAAGCTACGGAGCTGCGCTGGGAGAGATGAAGGAGACACGGCCCAGACCATAGCTGCTCAACGCAGGCAACACAGGTTTGTTTATTCAGCACTTTCATCTATCTATTCCGAGTTTGAGGCACATGCATGTTTGTTCCCTGACAGTTTTCAACCTCAAAACTCTTCTCTTCCGGTCATTAGTTATCACCTCAGCTGCTTGCTCTTTGTGAAATCTGTTGGGTGCCCTCAGAATTTTTAGCAGTTGGCTCAAATGGTAAAATGGGATTAGAACCCCAGACCTTGGTGAAGAGGGTCCAGTCTTCAGCTCTCCCCTGCAAGTCCTCACCTATTTCTTTAAATGTTAAAGCTGGAACTTTGTGATCTAAGTGTTTGATGTTGTGTTCCAGGATGAAGATGATGAGACCTGACTCTTCTTCAGTGGAGGAGGAACTGTCCCCTTCACTCAGACGACACACAAGCGCTCTCTCTCTCTCTCTCTGTCTGTCCGTGTCTGTCTCCCTCTCTCTGTCCGTCTCTCCATCTCTCCATCTCTCTGACCCACCACCTTTCTCAGGTTGAAACTTTGAATCTCAGAAACTTCAAAAATAAAGAACTTTCTGCTGAATTTGGTTACTTGAATGTTTCATTTGAACAGTTCATTTCTTTAGATGTGAAGTTTAAATCTGCTGCTGCTGGAACATTGAAGTCTGTCATTTCAGTAGTTTGAGTCCAGATGTCTTTACTTGGAACTTTGATCCTGAAAGAATTCAAACTTGATGCCTCAAATTTCATAAAATCTCAAAGATTAACATGAATGAATACGAAATGTGAAATAAGAAGCTCTTTGTTACGTCTTTAAATGAACAAACTCAACACGATAGACTTGCTCATGCTGCCGGTCTGTTCAGTCCTCAATCTGGATTCAAGAGTTTGTGTGTTTTGATTCTAGAATATTCCACTGTTTGTAAATCCTGAATGCAACATCTTCAATCTGGTCTCATCTCTCCTGGGTTTCATTGTGGAACTGTTCCATGTTGGATCTCTTCTTGAGTGGAAGATCAAAGAAACCATGTGAAAGGAGCTGGAGTTCACTTTGAGGTTCCTCTGTGATGCTTGGCTAACGTAGCACACTGTTACTGTGTGTGCTCCTCTGTGATGCTAGGCTAACGTAGCACAATGGTTCTGTGTGTGCTTCGGACAACTCTTCTTCCTCTGACACTGCTGATGCAAAGCTCACGGCTGCACAGTCCTAATAAACAATTAAAGAACAACAATGGAGCGATTAGTACAAAAACAAACACAGTTTATAGTGTATATATATACCGGTATATATATATATATATATATGTATATATATATATATATAAACGTGTAATTATTAGTTTGTATTATTAAAATACTATTCATATGTATACTATTATAACGATATATTATTCGCATTATTGTAATTAATAATAAAATACCATATATAATTGTATTAATATATTGATTATTATTATTATTACTATTATCATTATTCAGTCATTTATTGATGTCAATACTCATACTAAGTATGTATTGGTTTTTGGTTTATTTGTTTCATCTATTTTTTAATTCCATTTGCCAAATATCATTGATAGTCAGTCCTTTGTCGCCTTCCTGTGGTTCATTGTAAATAATGCAGGCAGATTATTTTAAGCAGTTAATGGGGATTCTGCGTAAAAGTAGCTACTTTGCAGGGTCAAAGCTTTTTCATGGCAAATGACAATATTTGATTATTTGTCACCATCTCTGGATTACTACACATGCAGTACCACGCAATATACCACCAGAGGGGGTAAATACCCACTAAAACATCTACTTGCAGTATTTCAAATGACCCACAGGAGGGCGAAAATCTAATCTACCTAATACTGATTTTTAATTTCCAATTTCAATTTAACCTTACACACTGTTCCTGTAAGATGCAACTCACCACCCAGAAGACTGGGGTCAAAACAAATTATCAGAATAAATTGATAACGTAAACTTTAAACTCGCATTTCGCTCCTTATTCACCCAAGTCTTCTATTACTCTTCTCCTTGCTCATTTGACCATTAGTTTAATCTCTGTACAACTGAGCTGCCAATGCAGCCTCCTCATAGTCACATGACTCCAATACCTCTCATTGATCCTTACAGTATTTGGTTAGTGGTGATAATGGGATAGTTAATTGTATTACATCAAGACAACGATTGGAGCAAGACTTAATATGTTAGCTCTTTAATTACAGCTGCAACATATAAAAAACAAGTTGAAACAGTAAATTTGAAAAATTCAAACAACCATGGCTCTGTTTAGTTTGTGAATGATTCATTCATTCATTCATCGTTTCATGACCACTGACATACAGAATAATGAGGGGTAGACAGGGGGCGCCCTTACAAACAAAACTATTGCAAAGCAAAATGACTTGTAAAGGACATGAAAGAAAAACATCGGAGGTTATAGAGGTGAAAGTGAAGTTAAACTTAATAAATACATTATAAAACTCTACTCACCAATGTTTGGATGTAATGTTAAGAGAAAGCCCCCCCAAGTACAAACCCGCTCCTTAACTCAGTGCGGCCACATGAAAAAAAGAACATACCCAACAAACCAGCACGAGCCTGTTTACACACAACATAGCAGGTCGTAAGGATAAAGGAAATTAAGGATTTCACTAAAACAACAGGAAATTTGTCATATGAGAACAAAAAGGATAACTGTCAAAACAAGAGATGGGGCCCAACACCGACTGTTTTCTACTGTGTACAGGCAGCCTCTGCAGCCACCTAGTGGCTATAAGTGTAATAATCACAGTTTGGTCCATCTCTCTCTCTCTCACTGCATCAGATCAAATTAACTCCATAATTAAACTTAAAGCAGATCACTAATGTCAAGTTCCACCTCAGCTCTACAGGTTCACATTCTTCTTTCTGTTCTGCTGCCGAGGGCAGAGAGAGTGGACACAGGGAGATCTGACAATCGGAAACCTGGATCTCACCGGGAGGAGACAGGAGGGTGGAGAAGTTTAGTCACTGTCAAACTTAATGGAGTTGACGGAGGTGGAGATGGCGCCACCGCGGTAGCTTCCTCTCTTCTTTTTCGTCTTCTCGTGGCGGAATGATTTCCCTTTTGTGAATCTGAGCACTTCGTTGGCTTTCTCGCCCCAGTCTCCTAGAGATCCTTGCTGGAAATTGAACAGATAATTCATTGTTAAATTAAATGATTATAAACTCTATCAAATTAATTTGGTATCTCAGTAATCTTAAAAAATAAAAAGAATGAGGAACAGAACTCACCTTCGCATCAAAGGAGTTGTTTGCCAGACGAGGATCCACTTCAACATTTTCCTCTCTTATTCTACGGAAAGGTACGTTGGATGACTGAAAGACATGGCTCAATTACTGACTGGGTATCCAAATAGAAATATATTTTATATTATAGTATTAGTTCCACTATTTTTTATAATTTAGCATCCAGGGCACCCGAAAAGTGCTTTTACCTTTGAGCAGGTACAGGAAGTGACAGTCAAGTCACCACCTACTGACTGGGCATATATCTTAGCCTTCGTTTCCCAACATTCGGGGAGGGATGGTTCCAGTCTCTTACCTTCTTGTTGGCTTTAGGGAAAGTCTGTGGTGTGGTTGTTACTTTCTTGTTTTGGGGTGTTGTGACCTCCATCTCCTCTTCTTCACTTTCTGGTGACTCTTCATCTCCGTTACTCTTTGTGCTTGTACCTGCATCAAAGGAACCAATAAACAATATAAGGGCTGCATAAACGAAATAGAGCAGCCAAATAAATCCTTGGCCGTTCATGGTTGTGAAATTAAATGCAAGTTGAAACGTACCGTTTGCTGTGGGGGTGCTCGGTGCCATGGCTGCTTTCTTTGGAGCCTCCTCTTCATCTGATGAACTGTCTGAGCTGCTGCTGCTCTCTTTAGGTTTAGCTGCAGGAGACTTCTTTGCTGTTGCTGCAGGTTTACTGGCCTCTTCCTCCTCCTCTGAGCTGCTCTCACTGGACGACGACTCCTCTGGCTTGGCTGGGGCCTTGGGTGTAGCAGCCTTGGGTGTAGCAGCCTTGGGTGTTGCTGCCTTGGGTGTTGCTGCCTTGGGTGTTGCTGCCTTGGGTGTTGCTGCCTTGCCGTTAGTCACTGCGGGCTTGGCAGGGGGGGACTTGGTCTCTGCCTCCGATTCAGAGCTATCTGAAGACTCAGAGCTGCTCTCCTTTGCCTTTTTGGCTGGCGCAGCTGCTGCAAGTTTGGGGGTGGGTGGTGCTGCCTTCTTGGGTTCCTCCTCATCACTGGAGCTGTCGTCGCTGGACTCAGAAGCCTTTGCAGCTGCAGCAGCAGCAGCAGCAGCAGGTTTCTTGGACACTGCTTTAGCCGGAGTTTGCTTCTTGGCAGCAGGCTTCTTGGCAGCACCTACAGCTGCAGGTTTTGCTGCAGGAGTAGGAGGCTTTGAGGCTGGGGTGGCAGGTTTCGCTGCAGCAGGTTGGGCTTTCGCTGGTTCCTCCTCATCCTTAGAGGAGTCCTCTGAAGAAGAGCTGCTCTCTGCTTCCTTGGCTGCAGGTTTAGCAGCAAGAGTAGCAGGCTTTGAGGCCGGGGTTGCAGGCTTGGCTTTAGCTGGTTCCTCGTCCTCAGAGGAGGAGTCCTCTGAAGAAGAGCTGCTCTCTGCTTTCTTGGCTGCAGGTTTAGCAGCAGGCTTTGAGGCTGGGGTCGCAGGTTTGGGTTTAGCTGGTTCCTCGTTCTCGGAGGAATCCTCTGAAGAAGAGCTGCTCTCTGCTTTCTTGGGTGCTGCTTTAGAAGCAGCAGCAGAGGGTTTAGCTGCGGGGGTTGCAGGCTTTGAGGCTGGGGTCGCAGGCTTAGCTTTAGCTGGTTCCTCCTCCTCTTCAGAGGAGTCAGAGTCTGAGCTGCTCTCTGCTTTCTTTGGAGGCGCTTTAGAAGCAACAGGTTTAGCTGCGGGGGTTGCAGGCTTTGAGGCTGGGGTTGCAGGTTTAGATTTAGCAGGTTCTTCCTCTTCATCAGAGGAGTCAGAGTCTGAGCTGCTCTCCGCAGCTGCTGCAGGTTTCGCTGCAGGGGTTGCAGGTTGAGTTGCTGCAGGTTTTGCTATAGCTGGCTCTTCCTCATCCTCAGAGGAGTCAGAGTCTGAGCTGCTCTCCGCTTTCTTTGCGGCAGGTTTCTCAGCAGCGACAGTTTTCGGTGGGGCAGCAGGTTTGGCCGCAGGTTTTGCAGGAGCCTCGTCTTCAGAGCTGCTGTCTGGGTCTAAGATGAGAAGCAAAAGAAGGGTATTTTTCTGACGAACAAAAATGAACGAGCCAAAGTAAGAATAGAAACAAATTATATTCAATCTTTAACTGACTACAATTCTAGCCTTGGTAGGAAAAATAAAAAGGAAACACATCTCTGACATCTCTCACCTGAGCTTGAGGACTCGTCTATTTTGGCTGGGGGGGTTTTGGCGGGTGCAGGTTTAGCTGCAGCCGGTTTAGCAGGGGTCACCTTCGCTGCAGGTTTCTTCTTCTGCTCCTCCTCTTCTTCTTCATCCTCTGAACTTGAGTCGGAGTCAGAATCATCTTTCTTAGCGGGCGCAGCCTTGGCTGGGGCAGCTTTAAGAGGAGCTGCCTTCGCTGGTGTGACTTTGGCTGTGCTTTTCTTCGCCTCCTCTTCGTCTGAACTCGAATCTAAAGCAAACATCGGAATGAGGAAAATGCATGTGACATGTTCTGTATCGGGTCAGTTAACAAGTAACCATCTCTGTACCTGAGCTCTCAGAGCTGGACTCCTTCTTGGCAGGAGGTTTGGCAGCATATTTGGCAGCCGGGGTCTTTACGGGGGCAGGTTTCGCTGTGTGGATGACAGCTCTGTTAGACACAACTTTAAAAACATAGTCCGTTTGAACTGAGGAGAATGGAAACCTCTTACCTACGACTTTCTTCTTCTCTTCTTCGTCACTGCTGTCTGACGAGTCGCTCTCCTTTGCCTTGCTGGCTGCTGTTACAGGTGGAGGTTTCTGGACTGAGGCAGGAGGTGGGACTGCGCTGTACGCTCCTAACAAGCACGTAGACGTGGATCAGCATCATGACATGAGGTCGGGATTCAGTACATCTATACTAGTTGAGCAGTTCTTGGAATAAGACGTGAGGTGATACATGATGTCAACATGGGGATGGACTGGTGGAGGAATGGTCAGCACTTTGAAGGAAGATTGTTGAACACAACGTAACAGTAAAGAGACACGCATGGTCCGATTTCAGGAAATAGAAAAGGACAAATGATCAAATGCAATGTCAGATGTAGACGAGTGGCTGTTGTCAGGTTGTTTTTCAGTTTAAAGTAGTGACATGAAAATAGGGGGAAAGGTTAACACACCTGCTTTTGTTTTTTTAGCAGGAGGAGCGTCATCTTCAGAGGAAGAGTCTTCGCTGCTTGACTCAGCAGCAGCTTTAACTGGGGCTGGTTTGACTGCGGTTGGTTTGACTGGAATCTGTGGGGACATATGACAAACAGTGAAGGCCTGCTGTGTCCAATGCTAATGACAAATAAATCAGTATTTGGCTGCACTCAGACTGTAGTAACAACAATCAACAATGTTTAATAATACAGCATAGGATCCGATTCTTACCTTGGCTGGTTCTTCGTCTTCAGAATCCGATGAACTGTCTTCACTGCTGCTCTCCTGCTTCTTCTGAGCAGCAGCAGGTTTAGGTGTTGTGACTGCACCTGGCTTGGCTTCTATTATTCAGGGTAAAATAGGGCTAATTATATCAGTATTTGTTATAATTTATTGCGTTAATACTAGAGAAACAGTGGTGTGTAACTCACTTGGTGTCGGGGCTTTAACTGGCTTCTCCTCCTCAGAGTCGGACTCTTCACTGCTGGAGCTGCTGTCTTTCTTCCTGGTTGTACCTGCAGCAGGTGCAGCGGCAGCAGCAGGCTTCACAGGAGCCTGTGATCAGAGAGTAGAGAACATTTAGATACAAATGTCTGCTTTGATGGCTTCCATTTTGCAGCAACAGGGGTGCAGGAAGCATTTCTAATCAGGATGTAGCCTCTTACCTTTGCAGGAGCCTTCTCCTCCTCCTCAGAGTCTTCACTGCTGCTGGATGCAGCTTTAGCAGCTGCTGCCTCTTTAGCAGGGACGACCTTCGCCGCTGAAACAAAAGTGGAATCTGATTCTGCAGCAGAAATATCATTCAGACAGATTCTTTGCCTTTGCAATTATCCAAAGGTAAATACAGAGATCATACCTGCAGGGGCCGACTTGGCTGGTTTTGCAGCAGCAGCCTTTTCATCCTCACTGCTAGACTCCTCGCTGCTGGAGCTCTCTTTTGTGGTCTTTGCCTTCTTGGCTGATGGACCATTAGCAGCTTCCGCCTTGGAGGGAGGAGCTTTTCTTTTCTTCGTCTCGGGGGACCTGAGAAACAAAATCAGAAAACCATAGTGCCATGACAATGAGTGCTGATACTAGCAAACGGATATACTTAAAAATGGACTGATAGGATTTACTCTGTAAGTATCTATCTGGAAACAGGCTATTCATTTCTTCCTTATCAAGCTGAAATTTTATTTTTCCAGAGCTCAATAATCACTCAGAAATAGAGGCTAAAACTGATGGAGTATTTTAGAGTACGAAAGTAGTGATATGTTGTGTAGAATTTACTGGGAAAAAAATCAAATAGTCGTTAATTCACAATAGTGAGACTTAGATTTCTTCTAAACGCAAAACTAAATGCTTAACCAAATATATCTGGCAATATCAAAGCATTTCAGGATCAATAACAAGACAGGGAACACAGTGTTCCCTTAGTAAAACTAGGTTTTATGTTGCTTTCCTGTTATGCCCTTGACAACAATGTATACATAAGTTACATGCAAGTCATTCTCTGTATGGATTTGATAATGTAATTTCCTCAGTCCAAATATTGAATTTACTGTTGTATCAGAACATGTATAGACACAAGCCTCCATCATACAGGAACATGTTCAAATAAACACTTAAAATAGTCCTGTATGTGACCTGCTGATAACAGTGATTCAGACCAGGGATGCTGAGTTGATTTGTGTTATTGTAATGAGAACATATTAGTATGCAAGGGAACCTAACTCACAATATATTTTTTGTTTCAATAGTGGGTTATAGTAAAAGTATATAAAAAGGATCTGTTCAAGGTGTTGATATGAAGGATTTATTATAGTATTATGAAAAAATAATTCATATAGGTGATTATACTGTCATGTCTATTTCAAATACACTATATGTGGCCTGATAATGGACAAGAAAACAATCTAGACCTTATAGATTTCATTATGACCAAACCAAATTCAAACAACTGACAATTAAAAGAAAAGGCAATTTGAAAAAAAAATAATACTTACTTCACCCAGAAGTCGTAGATGTTGACGAGGTTTTCTTCATTCTCATCTTGTGGACTCTGAGAACACAAATGACGTCATAAACTCAAAGTTACAGCCACTTTATACGGTGTGTTTTCAATTACGCTTCTTTAACATGCACCCTCAACTTGTTTGTTGTGATTATTAACGAACTTAAATGTCTGTTTTAAAAAAAGTGGCAGCAGAGCCTGCACGTGTGAGCCCCACACGTGCTTGCCTACCCATTTACATGCAGTTGCCTCCTCGTGTGGTGGGACTGGGCAACTTCCCCGCCTCCCCCACATCTGCGGAGGAGACAGCGCACACAGGCAGCTGTGTGCCGCACAACAACTAGCTTCTTACCACTTTAGTCTGTTTAAGGAACTGTGCCGCCGCCTTGGTGAACTTGTTGTCCCGCAGAAATGTGTAAACACATTTGTAAAGATCACTCGGCACCGAGCTCTTCTCCGCCATCTTCACCACGCACAGTCTGGAAGGAAGGAACAGGAAGTGCGCGTAGTCACCGGCGCATATTGATGACGACAGCAAATCGCTTCGGTCTCAAGACGGTTCACTCCGCCGGAGACAAAATGAGACACTACCGTAATTGGATGAACAAGTTGATTCAACTCAGTGGTCATTCATAACTTTTAATACATAAATATTAAAACTTAACGAAACAAAAACTGATGACTAATAATTAGGATGCATAAACATAACGCTGTACTCCTGCTTATGAAATCAGTTAGGTTTCTGGTAGTATCAGGAAATTAAGTCAGAGTAAGACCTCTTTCTATAGTTTATACACTTGATGAATTGTGCCCAGGTGCCACTTACTTTTTGGATTGATTTTAGAACACAAAAATGATGAGCTCTGTATCAATATTATTATATGTCTCACCAAATTCTTCATCCATAAAAATAGAATGCAAACATGTCCCCCACATTTTATTTTCTTTAAAAACGAATTTGACATATATATAAAAAAGCTTTGAAACTATTGAAATCTCAGAAAGGCCAAAGACAAGTATAAATTAACAATATAAATGGATATTGTACTCCCCTTGTTTGTTTGTTGTTTTGTGTTTTTTAAATTGTATTTCAATTGTGTATTTGAGTTGTGTTGTGTTTTTTGTTCTGATTGCTGAGGACTTGATGTTGCATTTTGTGAATTGCTACCTGTTTTGCGATTGTGTCCATGTTTGAAGTTGAATAAAAGTTTTTTTAAAGGTGCCACTTTACTTTGCCTCAAAATGTCACTTAATGCTTTGCACTGCACCTTTAATTATAACGAAACATACGTGGCACACTGGATAGCTCTAATTAATTAATTGAGACATGAGAAAAAGAAATACGGCAAAATAAAATATAGCAAACAATAACAAAATAATATAAAAACAAGATGCAATGCCAAACTAAGTTAATAAGCTACTCTGAACCCTCAGATCATCTTTGATAACAGGGAAATGAGATTTGATATTTCTCCACAATCTCAATCGAAAGAGAGTATTGCATTATTACATTTGTGATTAGACAAAAACGTCCTGTTCTCTATCATAAGCCCGAATTCTGTGTCAGTAAATGTTAACGTTGGTACAGAGATTATTTAGTGAGTAGTGCTCTTACGAGAGATATTACTTTTTGTTTTGATGAAAGAATCAACGGTCATTTGCATCAGTACATCCAGTAATATGCTTGAATAACAATGGTGAATTGAACATCATTTCTGTACAGGGAGATAATTGGACATAATGGGGTGGAGCCACATTTGTCGCATGGTTTCTACGT